>WJFB01000639.1:41665-53085 GCA_009870185.1 Pygmarrhopalites habei | reverse complement strand
TTAAACACTATTTTCTGGAATATTTTTTCTCTCGTCAATTTTTCTTTTCTGTCCATGTCGTGCTGTTTGTCTTTAACTTTTTCGTCGATGACTCTTTGACACGACGAAAATGAAATATTGTCCAGGGAGAAAAAATAATGGCATTCAAGTACTCCCTGTGACCAGGATGAACAAGTTGAAATTAATTATTTTCAAAGGTGAAAAAAGAGATCAAGACGGTGCTATTTGCTGGATATTTAAAATTTTTGAGAATCATCGAGGACAATTCTATAAATTACGGTCAAGTGGATTGCCCTGCGGGAAAGAGCGTTAGCGACTCTTGTTATAATTAATAATTAATTTATTGATAAATTAATAATGATATTGATAAAATTGATGATGGGAGTAAAGAAATTAAAAATTTTTTTTAACAACATTGGCATGAATCATTTTTGTATGAGAATTAAAAATGCAGACAATTCGTAGTGTACACTGTACACCCATTTCACCCATACAGCAACAGTCCTGCGAGAGTTTATATACCGCGCCATCTCATATTATAGACTTTCGTTTTCCTACACTCTTTTCACCCCAATTTTTGTTCTATACATCCGAAACGTTTAATTTTTGGTACAAGTAATTATTATACTTGGTTTTTACAATGAGTGATAGAAGTCCTACGAAGAGGAGAGTGTCAGAATTGATTAACATCGACAGGACCCCTGATAAATTGGTGAGTAAATGTGTGTGTGTGAACTGATAAAATTTGATCTTCAGGGTTTTCACTTTCATTTTCTCTTTTTTTCTAAAGTCTCGCCAGCAAACTAATAGCGAATCACCAATGTCAAATCAACCCCTAGTAGCTGATGAACCAAGGCCTAGTCATTTGACATCAATTTTAAAAGCAGACCGTGACGATCAAAATAATAATGAAAATTCAGAGGCAGCAGAATCCGGTGAAGAGAAGAAAGAAAGGTCAAACACCGTCACAGTTTCACTTACTAAGGAAAATAAAGTTAGAATAGAATTTCCAAAGAAACAAAAGAGTCCTCAAACTTTCACTACTTATGATAAAAGAAGTGGTTATCTTGTGGCAAGTCGGGACAGAAATGTTAATGCTGGAATTAAATGTGAACATTTTGACAGTGGCAAATGTAACTACTCAACTAGACATAGAGCACTGATGACACGTCACATGTTGAGTCATAGTGATGTTCGAGCTCACGAATGCGATCTGTGTCCAGCAAAGTACAAAGACAAAAGTGAGTAATTTTAATATCATCATACCACGATGTAAGATACACTTGTATCTTGTATCGTGATCATACGCCGCTTTCTCTGATGACTTATGAGTTTGTGAAAAATGAATCATATATATATCATATATATTTGCAGATCATTTGACTCAACATAAACAAATTCATGATGAAGATAATTTGACAGGTGGGAAAGGGTCAAGTAAAGATAGAGACAATCCTTTAGAAATGAAATGCAGTCACTGGGGTGAAGGCTGTAACTGGAGTTTTACCCGTTTGTCTTGGAAGGAACGGCATGAACGTATTCATAGTGATGAATTCCTTTATGAATGTGAAGAATGTGACAAAAAGTACAACCAAGAATGTAAATTGACATATGATTATTAAAATTAAATTCTTAAATGATTGCCTGTACTAAGATTTAGATATTAGGGGAAAACCCGTAAGGCTTCATAAGTTCATAAATCATAAATTGTGATCAAATTACCAATAAGTTTATGAGTAACTATGTTAATCTTTTTGCACATTTCAGCACATTTACGTCATCATATTGTCACCAAACACACAAGTGATGAGAAATTTACTTGTCCACTATGTGACAGAAATTTGTCTCCATACTCTTTGTATGGACATTTAAAGAGACACGTTTTGTGGGATTCGTTCAACTGTAAATGCTGTGATTTTGAGACACATTTAAAGGAAGAATGGTTTCAACACTTGATCTCAAAAAATCATCGTGAGAAATACACTCCATCAAATATTAGACCAATGTCCATTAAGAACAAGGAGGACTATAAAAGTGAAATTGAATTGGAGTTGAGTAACGAGCCTGTATTTATCAAATGCAAGAATAAAGATACTTGTCCTGTGTGTTCCCGTGTAATGGAATTTGTCTCCAAAATAGCATATGGTGGATACTATGCTGAAGTGATGCCTGGATTGACTTGTCAGAGTTCTCACATTTTCTACATGTGGATAAATAAGAAGACTAACAAACCAATCTATCGAAAACAAAGATATCTTGGTATAACTGATAGTACTCTATATTGCAGAATTGAACAGTACCATTCAGGAATGACAAGAGCGGGTAGATTAAGTAAGTCCACTAGAACAAGACTTTCTAAATTAAATATGTACTGCATGGTAAGTACTCAATGCTATGTTTTCCTTCTGTCCAGTTACAGAATTATTTGACAAGGACGGAGATTATCTCAGTTTAATTCCTATTCTTCAGACTGATACTACAGATCCAAATGCACTTGGCCAAGCTGAGAAAAACTTCATCTCTTGTTTAATACTAGGAAATCAGTCGATGGAGGTTGCAATGTTCTACCTGGTGGTAAGGGTGCTGAAAATATGCCACCTTGGACTATTAATTGGCTCAACTCAAAAGGATTATTGAAAAATGAATCATAATTATTGAATTTTCCTTCGACTACACATGAGTGCCTATACGCACAATGTGTGATCTAACACGTACATATTTATATATATAGATATATGTATTCATTAATACTAGTGGTCGTATAACAATATATATATATACCTATACATATATCTGGAGCAACAACAATATGCGCAATATGTAAAAATAGTAATGTGTACGAGGACTAATTAATACATGTGTACATTTTTTATATACAAACCTTCAAATATTATACTTCACTATTGCAGAGACTAAATTGAAATATATTAAGAACTAGAATTATTTAAATACCTTGGACTCCAACGCTGACACTAACTGTCCATCCTACACACACACAAACAAACGTTCAGTCAGGGGACATTATTTTAATATGTAATAACTCAATACTAATGATAAAATAATGACAATTTTTGACATACCTGAGTAAAAATGGTCAAATTGAAATTGTTGTGGTTCTGGAATAAATGAAATGAAAAATGTCAACTTTTTAGAAATTTGTCACCTTATCATTTCACATTATATCGACAAATTCCAGACACATTAAAATTGTATGTGTTATTCATACTCGCATGCTAAGGTTAAAATAAAAACTGACTTACGTCCGCAACTAAAATCTCTCCATTGGAATTAATCCCTACCCCAATAGGGTAATTCGTAAGGCCTTCGCCTCCAATTTGTCGAAGAAAGACTCCCTCGTAGTTGAAGACCTTGACACAATGAGCTCGGTTGTCCGATATAAAAATCTCTTGTCTGTCGTTCACTACTACTCCGTTTGGAAATTCTAAATCTGTGAATAGTACAAAGTGTAACAACAATGAGTAAAAATTGATAATATGCAAAAAAAAAATTGGTGATTTAATCATTTTACTCACGTTTTGAGCATCCAAATTTATGAAGGACGGTGCCCATCTGATCAAATATGATAACTCTCATAACCTGTGAACACAAAGAAAACACATTCACATAAAAATAATACATGCGTACAACATATTTGTGGGGTGAATAGGGAAATCGGAGTATTATTCTGCTTGTGTGTTCAATATAATACCTTGCATTCTACAACAATGACGCGTCCCTTATTATCGACAGTCACACCGCGAGGATGCTGAAAACAAATGTTAATCATCATGTTAATTTGCAATAGAACTTAGAATTTCAATTTTTTAATACATATACTCAATAATAAAATAGGGATGTACCTGAAGAATATTGGCCCCAAACTAAAAAAATGACAATGTTAATTAGTTTACCAGTCAAATTGCACAAGTTTTTGTTAAAAAAAGACGGGCGAAAGAGAATTAAAATCGAACCTTTCTAACAAACTGTCCGTATTGGTTATATATCTGAATTTGGTGAGTGGGTGACCTCTCCGTCACTACTATATCCCCACTTGGCTTGACAACTGCCACACGATTTGGATACAAAAGTTGACCATCTCTCTTGCCACACTCACCAAATTGGAATTTAAATCTCCCTTCCCTATCAAAAATTTGAATTCGATGATTATTGGTGTCAGCTACGATGATTTCATTGTTGGCATTAACAGCAACTCCTAAAAATATCAAATAAAAAATCATCATTGATTAGTACTGACAAAGTCAATCTTTGTGGATTCTAAGAATGGTGAAAGCAGTCCATGTATGGATGACGTGACAAAATGAAAAGTTTAGTGAGAGAGAGACAATAATAATAATAAATGACAATATTTACCAGAAGGTTCTGTGAATTGGGCTTCGGCAGTACCAAACTCCCCTAAAAACCAAAACAAAATTAAACATTAGTTGGATGACAACCAGCCCCACACTCTCAGATCACTCAACATTGAATGGTATGAAAGAAAAAAGAATACATTTTTTGAAAATACCGAAAGAAAGAAAGAAAGTTGTGGATAATATGAAACACTCACCGAATTTACAGTGATAAATCATTTTCTGACGTTTGATCGCTGGTCCCTTAGGAAAAACCAAAGGAGCCATTAACTTTGACGTCAGCTCCAGGAGTGCATCGTTGCTATGGAGGGATGTGGGAGAAGACAAAAAGTCGTTGACACCATTTGACGGGTACTCTTTATGACCTAAGATCGTCAAATAATGAGGTAATAATCTAAATTTTATGCTGGGACATAATAATATTTTTGCATCATTCTTGTCAAGGTCGAGATAATTTTTTCTATGACTACTCACTACTCAAGTCAGTAGTAATGATCTGGTAAACAGTAGAATAATAATATCTCGTGGAGACGCATACCATTCTGATAGCTAGCGTCGCTAGCATTAGACCATTTTTCATAGGTACTTAGACCTCCCAAGTCCATGTGGTTGTACGGGGTCGGAGTGCCGTTACTGGCGAGACGCTTAGAGAGCAGTGAAGATTCCAATCCATTATGACCATTGGTGAGAGTCGTGGTAGAGAGTGAGCCAACTCCATTTTGATTTCCGTTATATCCATTGACTTGAGTTGGTGCGGGTCGAGCAATCGGTGCTGGTGGTTGTTTTCCTGTTGATATTGCTTCAGGCCCTGCTGCAGAGCGAATGTAGCCAAGCGTATTACGAACAGCAGCCTGTATGACACACAACACAAATGCACACACATGATGAGAAAGTCAGTTGGAGAAAGAGAGAAAAGTTTTTCGTTTTGGTTTTGGTTTTTTAAATATACACCTAAATTACAGTTTCCCGGATATTTTGCACAAAAACAAAAGATCGAAACCATACACACACAAACAAATACAAACCCATACACCACACACACTCACTCGCATTCTATTCTCCTCACTTTTACCCTGTTTCTTCCCTTCCTTCCTCTCTTTCTCTCTCTGTGCCTGTCAAGACGTCAGTGAGTGAAAGAGCGAAGGAAATGTAGCACGTCCGAAATGAAAATTGCATTCTTACAAGAAAAAGATTTTGTTACCTGCATTGCAGTGCAGAATAAAAATGTTAAAAGTTACTCACTTGCATTGCGGAGTAATTTGCAACGAATTCGAGATCTCCAGATGCGGCTGCAGGAACAAAAAAAAAAGAATAAAGTTAATGCCATCGTATGCACACACAATACACACACAATTAGAATGGTATCATCGAAAAAAAATGAAATTTAGTGAAGAATATGTTGGATCTTGTAATTATGTATAGGAAATTTTCATCGTCTCACATTCGACTCTCACTATACCCCAAAAATACAGTCAAAATAAAATATTATTTATGATAAATAAACTCACCTGCAGCCATGGCTAATGTTGGCTCTGGAACAGCTGCCAAGAGAGCTTGCAATCGTGTCTCCAATAATTTTTTGAAGACTAATATTTGTGGAGGAGATGCATGTCGAAGAAGACGATCACCAAATTCTACTGTCTGGTACATCCGATCAAGTGTCTCTTGAACGCGCTGCGTTACCACTGAAAGTGTCACCTTTTTACGAGATGAGGAAGAGGATGAGACAAAGGGGGAAAGTAAAAACAAAATGATGAATTAGTCAAACATGTCTCTCTATACATATGTAGTACACTTTAACATTAGGTCACGTAAATGCTATGTCATAAAAATAAAGAAATGAAAACTTAAACAAACTACCACTCTACTTCAACACATGTACATTATGCATGCTGTCTGTCTTCCTACATGTACTTGTATCAAAGTGATGTCAGTGGAAAGACAAGGTGAAGAAGAAATAATTAATTAACACTGTTACTACTCTACACATAGAGTTTACTTACTTGGCGACTACTGTACAGAGTTTCCAGCTCCTTCATCAGTTCAGTTTTCCTCTCATCCAATAAAGACCGGTAAAATGCGAAGGCCTCAGTAGTCTGTAAATGTGTCAATTCGTATTTCAGTGAAATAAACAGACACACACACACACACACACACACAGAAATACATTAGTACCAGTCCAACATATTCATACATGTAACATTTCGGATTTTACTAGAAAACTACTTTTATTTCCTATTACATATAAAATACTGTGAAAGTGTGTCCTATGTATGTGCCTGACTGTGGATATTTGTAGATTATACTTTTAACTCGTTGTTCAAATTTCAACCAAAGGAATCGACAAGTAATGTCAAACCATGAGAGGGAAGAAGAAGAAGAAAAAGAACAAGTGCTAGTTGCAACCTAGCCCTACAACCCATAGCATCACTTGTTAAGGGAGAAACGGAGAGAGAGAGAGAGAGCAAGTTTGTTAGGAAGGCGTAAAAGGAAAGTTAGTTTACAACACCGCGAAATGTCTCAAAGTTTAAGTACGTAGATTGTCTATGTATGTCTGGATTTTAAAAGAGACGGAGGGATAGAACCTAGACGCTGGAGAGAGAGAGAAAAGAAGTATTTAAAGGAATGAAAAGGGAGGGAGGGGTGGTGTATATAACTATGATAATATGGAGAGTATATAGGATCAGGAAATACATACAAGCCACTAACGCATTTAATGTCTCCGTATGTCTGTAATGTGGATCAAGCCAGCAAGGAAAAGGAGTCGGAGAAAGAGGAGAAGAAGGACGGGACGGAAGGAAGACGGGGAGGGTGAGGGGGATGGAGAAGGGGAAGAGATACTTGTAAAATGGAGAGAAGGAGAGAATATACTTGTGTGTGTATACATAATATGTGGAGAAATAGTTGGAAGTCATGCTATGGTGAAAATCTTGCTTGCTGACAAAAGTCAGGACTATGTGTGTGTGTGTGTAACAGTTACTGGTAAAGTAGAGAAGATAGAGAATCCTTAGCAGCTAGCCTCGTCGTGTATAAAACTTTGGTACGTAAAGCAATCAGTGAGATGTGAAATATTCAACAACTCTCTTACCTCGTTCTGAGCCTTGATGTATTGTGCTTGCAGTCGAGTTGAAGCCGTCTCAAAAGTCTTCAAATAAAAAAGATCACAAATACTTTGGTTAAGCTCGAATTATGTTTTTCCTAGTTTTTCCTATTATATATTCCTTACATTTTTACATTACTATTATTCTTATTCCTTAATGTAATAAAATTACATTACATACATTTATTTTTCAACACATAGTATTTTAGCTTCGAAAATTTACTTTCATTTGTAAATATAATTTTTTTAAAAAATTTCATAACTGTAAAAACATAAGGAAACATAGTAAAAAATGGATGTATGATCATTCAATTTGTGACATACCTTTAAAACATCGTGTAGATCCATCGATTTCACTCGAAACTATATTTAACATAATAAAAAAAATAAAGGAAAATTAACTTTTCTCCTTCCAATAAAAAAAGTTGTTCAACTAACGAAGGAACACCAAGTATTAGTTCTACCAACTATTACCCAGCAGATTATCTGTATGCCTCTTCAACTCATCACTTTATATACTCAACTAAAGTCAAACACACTGTTGCAGCCACAGCAAAATTTGTAAGTGAGTGTGTACTGTGTGTGTGTTTGTAGACATGCTGGTAGTTAGTAATAATTGTTGTTGGAAGAAACACCATTTGCATCAAACATCAATATTTTACCAAACCTCCCTCAAAGAGTCCACACACACACAGAGTCCACACACGTAGAGTGCACAAACATTATTATAGACTCTGTAATTTATTTGTTGTATAAAAGTAACTACTAGTGAAAGTGTATACGGTACGTATAGGAAAAAGGAAAATAAATATAGTTTACATCATGAATATACTGCGAAAGATGTTTGACATATTTTGACTCGCATTCGGACAAAACTTCACACTCATGAAGTGACTTGGGGTGATCAATAGCAACACATTCGGAACAAGCAGGGACAGCACAAGTCCTACAGTAAAACTGCAACAGTTCCCCTTTATGCTGTAAAGGATTGACAAAAAGACACGTTTAGAAAATAATACCCCTTTTCCTGTCCTGGCAAATAATACTTTTAAAAAACAATATTATTCATCTAGCGATATGGAGGATTCTTACCTGTGAACAAGAGACTTGCTTCTCCAATCCAATCGTACTTCCTCCATTATCCTTGCCACCCTGAAACATTCCAAAAAAATTAATATATTGTAAACAGGACTTCATTATTACATCAAAAAAATTTGTTTTTAAACAACCAAACACAGTCATCACACACACAGACAAACAAGAAGACATTACATGTAATAAAAAAGTACATGATATTTTGTTTGTTCTGTCGGTCAAATTTTTTTTTGTAAAACGCAGTATTACAATATTTATGTCACATTTCCAGTGTATGTGTAATAATAGTATTTTGTATACGCGGAAAACAATGACAGATTTTGTTATACATCTCGATTCGATATATGTATAGTATGTAAGTGAATAAAGACAAAAAGACCCCGGCTATAATCATATGAATCCCTTATATTTTGGTTGTTCCCTGTACTGATACATTACATATTTAATGAAGATTGTTAGCAAAAAAAGCCATTACATTACACGACCAGGTATTAACTTACACGCACATACAAAAGCTACATACAACATACACACACACAGACACACACATAAGCTTTTCCCCATTGCTACAGGGCTTTAATCAGAAAGAAAGGATTTCGATTTCGTAAGAAGAGAGAGAGAAAGAGAGAGAAGAATGATGATGATACTTTTGAGCAAGATTGAAGCGACTCACAATGTCCTCAATTACATATTATTATTATTATTACTATTATTTTCCAAAAAAAGAATTAGTAAGGTTTCTTTCTTTCCTCCCTCCCTTGTACATACACACACACATACTACTTACACACTGTAGTATATCTACAGTATTGGCAAAAAAAGTAGAGAAAGGAGTTTGGATGACGAAAACTGCAAAGCAAAGCTTTCTTTCTTTCACTCTATCCCCACTATTCTGGTAAAAAAAGTTGTAAAGTAAAGATAGACAATAGTTTTTACACACAAAACAACCTGTCAATCTTTGTGCAAGGTTTGCACACAGGGCTGGTGTAGTTATATAGGTAGACACACACAATACAAGAATACGATATAGAAAATTAAAAAAGTTGATCAACATAAACACGAATCATAATAAAGTAATGGTTTGTCAAGTTAGAACAAAGCAGGAAGAGAGAGAGAGGAGGTTTCTATTTTCCCTTACTTAAAAAACGGACTGTAATAACATACGCCTAAGTTATACAAAGCAACTATTTATTAATAAATAAATAAAGGAATGGAGAAAGAGAAGAGGGAAGCGAAGGCTACTATGTACTACGAGATTTTGAGAGAAATAATGTTGAAAGATGAACGGAAATATGGAAGGGATGATATGTGTACCTCCTCGGATGAGTCGATGTTACTCACTCGATGTCCAGAAAAGCAGTGCATAAATTTGTGTGCCATATGACAATTGGAACACAAATAATTTGAACAGTCGTAACATCGGGCAACAGCGGAGGATTCTTGGGACTTGCATATCACAATAAACTTAACTTAGCAAAAAGACACATTATGACCACAAATAATAAACTAAAAGATAAATATACAAAATCTAAGTTAAATTATGTGCTCTAAGGGGCTTGTGCCATTAAATGTGGCCGTAAGAGAGAAATATTATATTATTATTATTTGGCCAGAAAGTCCGTACAATAGCAATGAATAAATCAGTTTTCTCTCATGGTAGTTTGAAATTTTAAAGAACAGTTCAAAAAATTTTGACTTTCCTAGGCAAGATTGCATGGAGACTCAATTTGAATGTGTCAGCTTGTTCCCGCGCAATGCAGCAAGCTTTATTCTTGCTAAGGTCGTGAATCACTTAGCAGTGCACTAGTTTTCGACAGGTGCCTACATTTACTTGCCAGTAAATTCTAATATGGCTTCATCGTCAGTAGCAACTGTGGTGAAAATTGGTCAAAAACGGAAATTTCTCTCTAAAAGAAAAAATATGTACACAAAAAAGAAGAAGCTCCTTATCGAGTGTATTTTTTCCGAATGTGCAAAACAATTTGGAAGTGAAAATGAACTAGTTAGTCATTTACTGGAGGCTCATGGAGTCAAGATGGGGAAAATACCAATCACAACATCATCTACGTCAAAAGGTACTAATTAATTTTAATGTATAATAATCATGCGAGATCATATATAGGATGTTTGGTATGCCATCAGTGAGGACTCATCAGTGTATTATTTTTAAGTACGTTTCACCCGTAACTTGACCTGTGACCTCGAGCCTCACTTAAAAACACTTGATTTATTGCTGTATACCTCTAAACTATTGTTTAAAACTGTTTTTATCAAAATCCTATAGGAGTGCGTAAAGTAAATATATGCCCATTTGGTATTAACATAATAATATAATACAGGAAAAAAACTAGACCATCGCACAGAATACCTTGGATGCCTTATAACAAAAGTTGTGGAGGATACTGAATTCCAATACTTTGATGTTCTGAAATTACCGAGACAAGTGGAAATCCACAGTAAGAAATAATAATCACAAAATGATAGTAATAAATAAAGTTAATATTATAGCGAAGTTGCGCTGCGTTGCATAATATCGAGAAAAAAAGGCGATCAAGTGCAACTTCGCTAATATCTTATATTAACTCTATGAATAAATGTATGTATTTTGTGACACAATTTTGAAAAACCCAAGCTACCGATTTTTTCAAATTTGCAAGAAATCACTGAAAAATCTTATAAATGCCAAAAATCTGTTTCCAGACTGGCTCTATGCATGGCTGTGTACGACTAACCAAAGTGAAGAACAATGCTTCCATCTTGGACGGACCGTGGATACCGACCTTCATGTGTACAAGTGCAACGAAGAACGACATCCCGTCAGTGATTGGCTGAAATTTTCAAAGGGATTGTACGTG
>WJFB01000639.1:0-41526 GCA_009870185.1 Pygmarrhopalites habei | reverse complement strand
TTTGAAAATTTCAGCCAATCACTGACGGGATGTCGTTCTTCGTTGCACTTGTACAATGTAATGATTAAAGATAGGATTCTGAAGAGACGTTGTGGGTCCACTGACAGCCATATTTTTGATCAAGTAATAATAATAGTTTGTGGCAAAATTACTTATTTGTAGTACGGCATATTAATTTTGTCTTGTATTGCCGCAGAAACACATGGTAAATTTCGGTTCGGCTTCCTTCCTTTTCCCGTTTCTTACTGCGACTAGTTCTGAAAAGGGAAAATTTCAGACACGTGGATCTGTTGACGATATTGGGGATAAGGGCAGCATGAAATTCCATCAAAAATTACCAATGACACACGAGTTTGCTAGAGTACTGGACAAAGCAGCAAGAAACGTTGGATTTCCTAATATGTCAGAAGACTCGGTGTACACTTTTACTCGACAAGAACTCCAATCAGAAGAATTTTGGAAGAAAAAGGTTATACTACAATAGTATATTTCAAAAAATATGGTTCTTCTGTCAGCATTTGTTGAAATTAATTAATATTAAGTTTATTAATTATTATATATTATTTTTCCAGATAAATTCTGAAAAGGAGCAGGCCGCTGAGGTTGAACAAGAGTACAACGAATTCATACTTACTAAAGAACAAAATGAAGAAGAACTACGTCCCTTTACATGCTCGTATAAGGTAAATACTTGAACAAGTTAAATCCAACAAAAAGTGCATATTTTGTTTCTTACAATGCAAACATTTGTACTTTGTTTTGTGCAATGTCTTGCTTAGGATTGCAAGAAGGATTTTCGTTCAGCTGACGACTTACGTTCACATAAGAACGCTGTTCATTGTGTACGTCGTCATGTATGTCGTAAATGTCAACGCGGGTTCAAAACTGCTGGACAGCTTACACATCATTATAGCACACACAGTGAGAATCGACCTTTCAAGGTAATTTATATATATACATAGAATACATGTGCGTGTGTATAAGCTGATCTATATTATTTATGAAATATATTGCAATTTAATTTAAGCGCAACTTGTTCTTATTATTATTTGTTTAGTGCAACGTGGAAAACTGTGGAAAGTTGTACAAGAGAAAGTCTGGTTTAAACTTGCATATAAAAACGGGTCACCCCGCAGGTATATAAATAATTACATTTTCTGTTCAGGGGTTTCTACAACGTGAATCATATTAGGATAATTCTCTCTTACGACCACAGTTAGCAGTTGTTAAAACCTACCTTGCATCCTGTGCAACTCCGGCTACTACTACAGTCTGTACTACCTTCTGTCACTTCAATCATGTTGACCACTGCATAGTCAGCCAACAACCCAGCAACTCCCTGACACACAACAATGTTCAAAAAAACGTAAGTCTACAAAAATATATATATACTTATATAAGAAAAATAAAAATCTCAAGACACAGCCACGCCAACAATTCTCAAATACACTATACAAATGTGTCACTCTAAATACTTTTATAATATAAAACTAAAATTCTAGAGCAAAATTCAGCAGCAAACAGCACACATATAAATTGATTTACAAATGACGTATGAGTGATCAAAATCAAATAAGACTCAATATAACAATAATAAGAATTTCTATAATTACAAGCTACTGGTATAAATACTAGATTTTTTTATAAATAAAATAAAGACAAACAAAAAAAACAACACAAAATCCAGAAAAGGTGTAAATAAAGAATGAAATTGTACAATAAGTCTGTATTCTGTTTGGTAATTCTAATGAGAAAAAGCTAAAACTGCCACATATGAGTGAGTTGAGTTAATGTTAATTTACAATTGTGAAGCTGGAATATAGTATCAAGTATAGTGGGAAATACTGTGCATTTATGATTCTCAAATAAATTTCGTTGTCTCCAATACGTAAAAAAACTGGACTGGAGGGAATATTATTAACAGGGGATATAATTTAATGATTGAAAATTATTTATGTTAATTTCAACTACATAATATTCTTTTTGTTCCCTGGGTCAAAATGGTGTAAACTTTATATACTATGCTATAATAATATAAGGGAAAGAGAAGAAGAAGATTCTTACCTGAGGACCGATTGCACATTCTTGACGACAAGTTGGGCATAAAAGACGGTCATTAACTTCTTGCGACTTTTCCAAACAGTCTTGACAAAAAGTGTGGAGGCAGGGCAAAACTTTTGGTCGAGTAAATGCATCCTGACACAGTCCACATTTGATACTATTACTTCCATTTCCTGTCGGAGAAGGAAGTCCACCACCATGTAAATCTCCATTTGAATTGGAATGATGACCAAATCCATTAATGAGGGTCCCATTGGAAATACTCAAATGTGGAAATATGATTGAGCTACAAGAACTACTGGAACTTGACCCATGACATCCATTCTGTAACTCCAATCCAAGTCCTAAGTCCTGGTCAATGAAGGAGCCCATGGTGTGTGCCCCCGACAAGGAATCTACTGAGGGCGTCCTGTGAAACAAATGAAAAGGTAGTAAATGAAAAACGTTTAAAGTACGACAGGAAAAATCCTGTCCGAGCTTGCAACAGAGAGGGGGAGGGGTGGTCGGTTAGTACGCATAACGAAATCGCAAGGTGAATTTTGGATAATTTCGAACTTTTAGACGGTTTTTGAATTCTACATTATTTGTATGTATCTATTTAATGATGCAAATATATTTGTACTTACGGTGAACTCATACTTCTCCACTTCATAAAAAGGACTTCAACTTCCACGTTCCTACTCACCCCTTCTATCTAGTCTTCACAATCTAAAACAAAATAAAGTTTCCTTTTAAAAATTATATTTTGAAAACACACATCAAACACAAATTTCCTACATTCTTTACATAATTTAATCATTTAGTAGCGTCTTCTCTCTCCCCTTATCCTTCTACTTTTTACTTTTTCTCCTTCCATCTCTCCTTCTCTCTATTTGCAATCTCCCTTTCATCCTCATCTTCTTTTTTTCCCCTCTCAAAACGTTATACCATAATAATATAGTATACCTAGCATAAAGGTATAATATAAAAAAATCACAAAATGTCAATGATCCATCTCATTTGTGCAACAAACTGTTGGATAATACAGGTAAAGCAGAATAAGAACTTTCTCAAATTTCCGGTTTTGATTTCAACAATAGAAATCGAAACTGCAATGTAATATGTACACACACTACGCTACGCTATAATATCATATAATATATTGTGTATAGACGAGACTCTCCTCCTCAACACCACCACACCATCAGATTACATTATCTCGAGTCAGCAAAGCATATTATGTATAAGTATGTGCATATTTTTTTCAGCTTCAAATCATCTCACGTTAAATAAACCACTACACTCACTGACTCACATCACATCCCCATACCTAACCTACTACATACTACTATATAGGCCTACACACTGTACAGTTTCCACCACCATAAACCATAACAGAGCAATGTGAATGTGTGTGATAATACATAAAATTGTCTGTGTGTGTACCTTGTATCTACTCTACACATCATGTATGTGTTCCCCTCTCTAGTATTGTCTTTTTCATGTGAGAGTGAGAGTGAGGCAGATAGGGAAAGTTTGCAAGTACTTTGTACATATCTGTCATCTACTACCACCAACCTCACTTATATACTAGCACACACGAAATAATATTATTATACTACATACAAGTAATAGTCCACCTCTCTTTCATATATACAAGAGTGCAGAAATTGTGGTACAAATTGCAAAAAAGAGAGAGACAGAAAAAAACTACAACACATTTTTTCCCCTACAAAGAATTAAAGATTTTTGCAAAAATAAGATTTTCTACTACATTTTACTGATATTTCAACAATTTTTGCAACAAACAACACTACTACCCTACAATCCATGCACACATTCAGAGCACATATGTTCCTTCGATAAAAAAAAATAATTGACAGATCTAGAGTCATCAGATACCATAATTACATCATCATTGTTACCACTTTGAAATAGTAATGTTTTAAATGATTAAGGTAAAATTTGAGACTGTGTGTCCTTCCTCTCCCTCTAACTCTCTATTTCTGTTGTATCCAACTGTCTACCTTTTGTAGCAAAAGTTTAACGCAAAATATCTTTTAGCTGTGTAAAAGAGAGAAAGGGAGAGAGTTGAGTATCCCTGAGATGACAGTGACATAATAAAATATCGATTATTCTACCTATACACAACCAAGTATTGATTATTATGTAGAAAGAGAGAGGAGACAAATATGGAAACCTCATCCAGAAAAATTTTCCCTCTCTCTCTCTCTTCAATACCCACCTTTTTTCCCACTTTTTCCTTCCTTCCTGACTGCATAAAATGGAGAGAGAAAAGAGGAACAAAACTATATAGAATTATAATAATATAAAATCTACTTTTCGGATACACATATTCTAATATTATACATGTACGGGTGAGAAAGAGAAAGAGAGAGACGAAAAGCAGAGGAGAGGAGAAAAGACTCCAGAGTAAACAACAGGTTTCTGGTTCCAGATAAGTGGACTGTACCTTCATGTATTTTGAATGAAGCCTCACTCATCGTCAATAACTCACCCAAACAAAACACAAAACCATTGATAATGAGTAATAAAGACAGATATATTTATATATATAGGACAAAGAGAGTTACAAGGGTTTTTAAGGCTCCATGTGTGTCTTCCCCTTCTCGTTTTTGTATTTTTGTATCTGTGAATTGATCACGAAATCACTGGTTTTTTGCACACACAAAAATAAAGTTTGAAAAAAGAAGAACAAGAAGGAAAAAGAAGTAAAGTAATCAAAAAAAATTATTTTTGTACGAAAAATTTGAATAAAAACGCACAAATATTCACCGAATATATTTTTTGATCCTCAAAAAAAATATATTACTACACAGAAGGAGTGGTAGAAGTAGTAACAGCAACAACAACAACAAATAAACAAAATACACACACACGAATACACTCATACACGAAATTTCAATTTTTTTCACTAACGTCTCTCTCTCCTGAGTGTATTCACACTGTACACTTTTGTAACTCTGACAAGCGACCGTTTCACTTTCTAAAATGACTAACTATATTATATTATTATATTTTACTTTTGCTTTTGCTTCCTCCCGTCGTCGATGAGATTCTCTCCTCCTCTGTGTATGTGTATGGACTTGACTCCAACAATGTTTTAGAATTATTAACTATGTGTGTGTGTGTTGAGTGAACAGTTCAAGTAAGAGAGAGAGAGAGAGAACAACACACTCTCTCATATAACACAAGACAACACAACGTGTTGTGCAACCCACCAGTCCCAACAACTATACTAAACTCTCTATAATAATAATATAATATATAAAAGAGGAGACTTTCTATGAGAGTACACCTAAACAACCCCCGCAATTCGCAACTGCAGCAGAATCTCTGTTAGTGAGTCAAGGAATTGAAGGATATGTTGTGTTGTTGGATAACATGTAAATTCCTCTGCACTCCCTACACACTGATACTACTGAAACAGTTACATTGTAGTGTGGACTTGACTCAACAATGTTTTAGAATTACTAACTGTGAGTGGAGTGTGTGTAGACGAGAGAGGGAGAAGGAACAACGAACAGCACACACTCTTTTACAACAGTTGTTCAACCCACACCGTCCCAATGACTACACTGAACTCTCTATAACAACTAGCTTATTTTTTGCTGTTACGCAGCGTCTGAACATATTTTCTCTACAGTATGCATGATGAGGGCTTAGTCAAGTCATATGGAAATCCTGTAAATACCAATCTAACAATTCTTGGTGAAGTTAACGTACCTTCATACACACTACCCCACTCTAGCTAAACATTTTTCGTTCTATTATCTCTGACCTGTAGTGACATGTTTAGTAATAATTCGAGTCAAACTACCCCTAAATTTGCTCATGCTGGGTCGCTCAAGTTGTCAGCTTTGAGGAACTGGACAGGGTAGAAAATTAACCATTAGCAGTAAAAGGTCACTTTCAAATAGTGACAGTTATGACCAATAACAATTTCATACTTCTCAAGACAGAATGTTCCCAATTTATTGTGTGTGGCAGTGACAATAAATTTGCTTTTCTCTCTTGCCTACAGTTTAAAATACTTTTAATTCTCTAACCATTATGGATGAATTTGTAATAGTGTGTATCAGATCACACTTTACATAATTACCATCAATAATAATAACCTTAATATTATTAATATAATAAATAATTACCTTCAAAATGAAATTCGTCAGAAATATAAATATTTATAAAATTTACAATAATTTGGGTGACATAAATAGTGTCACAGTGTCACAACAAAACTTAACTTTCTTATTATTTTTGTGCAAATCATCAAGGCATTTCCAATAGAGTCTTGGTGTCAATCATGGACTTTTTAAAGTGGCCAACAATGTATGAATTGTCATGATTTTACAACTAATCAAATTAACTTTTTATAGGCTAATTAAATTATACTATAACCACCACCAGAAAATTTTGCTACAATTTGGTATTTACAGAATTTCTTTACGTCTCTTTAGACTCGAGAACACTAAAAAACGGAATAAAATCGTGCCCGTGGTTATAATGTAGGATCTTTCCCCTTCTCTCTCTATACTTTTTGCATGTAACAAGTCAAGCCAGAAACTCAGAGGAGAGGAGAAAAAAAACACTTTCGTTTGCAAAAAATATTTTATGTTGTAATGTCGTCGTTGCTTCAACATTATAACTACTACTATTGTTTTAACGTACTTCCGAGACAAACCATCATGCGCTCATTCATTGTTATATTACTATTAATACAGTGCAATGCCTGTTAATTATTCATCTTTCATACATATTATTATATTTATAATTTTTTTTCTCTCTATTCTATATTACACACAACTAAAGCCTCATTTTTAAACATTTTCATATCTTCTCGAGCATAAGCACTATAATCATGTGTGTGTGTATAAGTAATTCCTTTTTTACACTTTTCTACCTTATAGAATTATGTAGTGTTGTTATTATTATACATTTCACCAAAAAAAGGCACACAGAGATAAACACAGAATAATCATATATTAGAATATACATTTCAGGTAAATGTGGAATGTAGTACCTTATACAATTGTATCCCAAATCCGTGTCTCTGTTGTGTGTGTGCAATATTTTAAGTAGTATCATACTTAAACATTGCAATATCACCAAAAAAATCACAGTTAATGACTTCAAAAAAAATTCGTATCACAATAATATCAATCCTGTCGTCTTTTTCTCTCTCTCTCCGACAATGTGTTATTATTTCCTTTTGGTGTACAAAGTTGAAAACTCCCCCTCCCCTCCCCCAAGAGAGTCTTGTCCTTTTATCAAAACGTTTTATCAGAAAATTCTTACTTTTTATTTCTCTCGAAAAAAGTATCAAAGACAAAAGATATGACAAGACACTTGAATCAGAAAAAATGACATAGTATCACACAAACTCAGATGGATCATGTTGCATTTAAAAAAATCTATATTATGTCATATATGTATCATACATTTCTTATAAAAGTACCATGTTTATTTTATAGAGAGACTCACATGAGGATATAAAAAAAGGGTGAAAAAAAAATTAAACCTAAAATTTGAATTCTCATCACGTCAAACACACAATCTCGTAAAGTACGCTCATCGATTTAACAGCAAACGATCGAGTTTTGTCACACACACACTGACACAACCACACACACAACTACATTACACTACACATTCACAGACTGTCTCGTCATCATCATTATTTATTATTTTACGTAGTACAACACAGACTACATGTAATCAGTTACAACTCATAATGTATAATAATAATAATGAACGAGCAATGTGGAAGTGGTTTTTCCTGCTAGTGCTAGTAATAGGTCATTTATTTAGTGATGCGGGGAGGATTAGGAAATGGAAAGAAATGGCGATATGTGTCTGTGTGTGTGCCTGCCTGCTTCAGTAAGTAGGAGAAATGAAATCGATATTATTATTTACTAATCGTGCTCAAATCGAACCTCTCTCTCTCTCTCTCTTTCCCCAATCATATAATACCTTACTATGTATAACTACACAGTACACAATTTCTTCTTCTTTGCCCCATCAACAGTTCATAACCTTGGGAATGATACATGAGTTGTTGTCCACCCGTCAATATAATGTAATTTCAAATTTTTCGTCATCCAAATTTCTACCCAAAAGAAATCCAAAAGTTGATGAACAAACTACATAACTTAACTTAAGTAAGCTAGGTATCTCTTTCTCCCTTCCCTGGTCACAAGTACTGTGTATTAAAACGCAAATTACAATGCCCATGTTTTGCTATTACCCTCTTTGTTCTTGAAGGGGGAAAAGGATACATATTTTTTCTTGTAGTATTCCTTATTACCATACTTAATATTATCAGTATGTATATCCACACACACGATATAATTTGGTTTGGTGAGAAACATGAAGGAAAATCCCCCCATTCTCCATATTTCATTTGCCTTCCCTCTTGTGTGCTGTGTGTATTTTCTGTATCATCACACACACACAGTAATACTTACAACATGATATAGAATGACAATGACAACAAAATAGCAACAGATTTGGATAATGCCTTGCATAGTAATATTATGTTCATACACTACTCTACTATCAACCCTGTATTATTCAGCCTGTTAGAAACTAGAGTTACATCTCTAGTAGTATACTATCTGTTCTGTATATTATAAAGAGGGGGGGGAATATATATATTAACAAGTTGTTCTTCCAATACACTCCACTCTTTCTGTTCACTCAGAAGAAAGACATGCAATAGCTTTATGAACAAGAACTACCTTCCTCCTCTTTTCTTCTTGTTGTATTTCTCTCCTTAAATCTTCCACATTGCATACTGTGCGTTGTGTGTGTGTGTAGGAGATAGCAAAGAGAGAGAGAGAGATGGATATAAATATATATACCTACAAACACTTTTGAAATTGCAGTAGATTGAATAACAGAGCAATTTCACGGAAATTCATGCCTTCAGTTTATTTCTGTCCAAATGAAAGAGAGTGAAATCGGTCGTACCTATACACAGAAAACACAGAGCAACTCAACTGGAGGGGGAGACCTTCAAGAAAAACTTTCGCCTATTGTTTACGACCTAATTTTTCATCTACGGCTTCTCTCCCTCTCTCTCTCCACTATTACTCTACAGCTCAGTAGTGTATACACACTAAGTAAAGTACTCTCTTGCTGTTGCTTGTGACTGTCTACATGTACCAATACATACAAGAGACAAGGCAGTGTACCTACTTTTTGGTACGTAAATACAGTATATCTACACTAAAATCCTTAGTATTCTCTCTCTCTCTCTCTCTCTCTCTCTCTAGTATAAGTATTAGAGGGGGAAGGGGAGAGAGAGAAGTGAGTGGAGTATACATTTTAACTGTAAGAGCCCCGTCGTCGCTTCAACTCACGAGACTTCCTTGAGAAATTTTGCTCAGTCAGTCACTGCACCGCAGCATGAATAACTATATATACACTCACTCACACACAGAGAGAGTGTACATGTGTATATCTTTTACTTTTGTGTACGGCCACTCTTTGTATGGACACACACACACGCTGTAACCAACCATCATGAGAGCTAAAACAAATTTCACTTTCTAATAACCTCAACTCATACATAAGAGTACATACATCACAGTTTTGCTTCCTTTTCCTACTCCTCAATCATCGTCATCATCATCATCTCCATCTCTCTCTACCTTACTTTTATATCTCTCCTTCCCTCTCTCTCACACACAAACACTCTCAATCTCTATCTCTGCATGTAGAATTATATCTAATCCCTTTTTACAGTACATTAGAGCTATTAGGTGCTTTATGAGGACATCATCCTAATAGATTTCTTGTATGGAGATAGGAGAGTAGGAGCTCTGAACCGAAATTTCTTGTTGAACCCCCTACACCCTAGGACAACATCAACTTATGTACTTACTTACTACACTACTACTTACTACATATCAATAGTAAATATCGAAACACACATTTCTCTCACAGACACACTCTCAAACACAAACACTCCTCATAACACATAAAGAATGATCTAGTGAAACAGTTTACTCAAATAAAATCCTTCTATATTATGAGATGGAAAATCAAGTTCCATCTGTCCTCCTCTCTCTTGTACTCTGAATCCCTTCATCTCTCTAGTTTGTGTGTGTGTGTGTGTGGAGAGAGTAGCGTAGAAAGAGAAGAGAGAATATCGACATCAAAGTGCAACAGGTAAAGTATTTTTCAACTGTTACACACACGTACACAGACTCGTTCATCTTCATTTCAACAAAATTCTATCATTTTCTATCACATCACTGATGATCATCATCATATAACTGCACACACACACACACGGAGAGACACACTCACAAACATATTATTCTCCCTACCTCCTTCGATCTACCCCTACCATTGGCCTCACAAGTTTAAGTCACAGAGTCTGTCCGATGTGTTTTCTCATAGGAGTACATATCTTGTGTGTGTGTTCTCTTCTTCTTGGTTGGAGAGATGAGCTGAGCGACAAAAATAATCTGTTTCTGAACACTCTGAACATGGAAGGAACTGAGTGTGGTTCCTTTCCATTTCCATATAATACATCCCTATATGTATAGAAACAATGAAAAAATATTTTATGAAGCATTCAAAGTCCCAGTCCTACACACACACACTCAGCAACACAGACAGACAGACAGAAACCCTACACAACATCCCACCACCAACACACACACACACTACACACACAGTGTGTGTAGGGAGGCAAAAGCTAAGTAAGTAGATGGGAAAGAGGGAGAGAGATGAGAGGAAAGAGAGAGCGGGGAGAGGGTGTTTCTATGACAACTGTGTGTGCGAGTCTCTGAAAAATACACATCTCTCCCTCCGCTATATATCCAACACGTTTCCTTTTACTTCCCTGCTAACAACCAACCCCGCTTGTGTGTATGTGCGTTTGTGTGTGTGTGCCTTGCTTAGTCAGAAAACGACGACGGAGTAAAAGAGGAAGGAATGGAACTTGAAAAAACAGTTTGTATACCTTCGTTTTCATTATCATTATCAATTGATCCATTATTACTACTATTGAGTTTCTCTCTCACACACACTTTTTCCCTTATTTTGGAAGTAACCCTGTCTTTAGTCTCGACTTATATTTTCGCTCTCTCAAAAAAAACCTTTGTTGACTCATTGTTGACTGTTAGTAAAAAAATGACTGTTGTATTATATAGTAACTTCTTTATAAATTTAGAAGAAAAATGTGTAAATATTTTCAAAAAATAGTCGAGTCAGGAGGATGATTTGAAGAAGATAATATTTTTGATATAAAGAATATTTGTACTTACAATAATTTCAAAGGTCCAAAAAAATATATTATATAATTCCACTCCAGATCAGTCTCACTTTTATTTTAGTTAACAATGTTGTAAATTATTACTAGCCTTCGTCCGTCGTTAACACACACAAAGGGAGCCTCTAATTTTTTCACATTTGAAGTGACAGGAGGAACACAAGTTATACACACACGGACGACAGACACTAAGCTCGATATTCTTTAGCCCGCCATCGTCAACTGAGGGGATGTGAGCATTTCCACCACACAAATAAAGGAAATCGGGATAAAAGGCAGAGGCAGGCAGGCAGGAGAAAGAAGAGAGAGGGAAGGGACCCCCGAGCGTAGGTCATCCCCTCAGACTGACTGTATAGTGTAGAGTGTGCTTTGCTGTTGCTGCATGCACTTGCGAGTTACGGGTACGCTGTAGCTGACTGGATAGATGGACGGATGGATTCAACACAGCACAGACGTTTCCCTTCAAAACAACTACTTTCCGTGGTGTACTTTATTTAGATTCTTCAGTACATATCTGTAGCCACTCACTTTTTTTCTCCTCTCCACTCTCTCTCTCTCTCTCCATAAATTAAAAACACAACCAATAATGTCCTCTAGCCTCTTTTTCAGATGTGCCCGTGTGTGTGTTATATATACGTGTGTGTCATTTCCCTCCACAATCCCCTACAACAATGCCAGTCCTTAATATTCCCTAGATATGAAAATCAATTCTCAGATAAACAAATTTATGCAGGACGACGAGGACAACTCCTAATTTTAAGATAATAAAACTAATATACATATTCCTTGAGCTGGAAAAACACACACACACAAAGAGAGAGAGAGACGAGTCATAATCAAATTTGGTTTAAACAAGGGAGAGGAGAGGAAAAAATTATCCTCCATCCTCGTCTTAGGAAACTAATACCTTTATATTATATCATACTCGATGAGTTTCCATATATTGTAATATTGGCTGAGGTTATTCACCAGTTTTTATCACTCTAACCTACCTTCCTCCATCCTCCTAACTTATGTACAAACTAAATGAAACTAAATATACATACTTTAAGTGTATGATGATGTGGAAAATGGAACACAGTTATAACATTGCATGCATGCACCCACCATCACCACTCTAGCCAGTTATTAGTCACCGACTCGGATAAGCTATGCAATACATGTCATGTATGTACACACACACATCCACGTAATAGAGAACCAAAGTAATATTTTCCAGAGTATCAAAGTACTAATTGACTTTATTACTAGTTAGTTATATTATAACACACACACGGAGGGAGAGTCAAGATTGGCAAAAATAAGGAAAGGAAAAGAGTTCTTTTTTTTGAGTACGCTCATATTAGAAAATTACCCACTAATTACCAACTAATATACAAGGAGTGTGTGGGGAGATGTGTAGTTATAAAAACACACACCATCCAGTTAAGTAATAATAGTAGGAGGGAACAAAAATATATCTGATCATGTAAGAGTAGTTGTCAAAAGAGAAAAGAAAAAAAACAAACCTAAAAAATGACAATTTTATGATTCAATTTGATGTCCAATTTCAGCTCTCAACTGGCGATGGTAGTGTGGAGGCAGTGCAGCAAGTATGTAGCGTTGACAGCATTAGTTAGTTATTTGGGTCCAACAAGTCAGTCTTGTATAATCATAATAATTTCATACATACAGAGGCAACCACGATGTAGGAGAAAGAGGGAGAGAGAGAATCTTGTGCTTCTTCTTCTTGTTCGGCAAACTTCTGGAACGTCGTCATATGTAAAAGATTGCCCGCGAATTCAAGTTCATTACGCACTGTAGGAGAGCAGGAGCAGTAGAAGCATCATGTGTTGGAGTTGTAGATACATATAAAAAAGGGGGGCCGATATGTATATTCAGTATCTTCTTATTTGCGTTGCCACATGTAGCCAAAACTGGGTAACATATGGCAACGTAGGGCCGAATCCTGGATATCCCCGGTGAAGTTGCTCCCTGCCCTGCCTTAGTCTCGAGCCGAGAACGGTACGGTAGCACATAGGTGACTCATCCACTGATCGATTGCTTACGGAAAAATAGTTTTGCTTTGAACACACACTCTCTTCCCTCCCTCTCCCTGTCTCTCCATCCCTTCTCCAACCCTCCTTTCACTCATCTCTCTCGACCAAATGGTGTTGATACAAATTCATTTCAGCTTCATCTCAGAGAGACCTGTGTCATGTGTTACTGCTCCTACTGGATTACACAGTCTCCCTCCTTCTATCCTTGTAATGATTACTCAAAAATTGGCAAAATTTGTGTAACGGGAATCCCATAACATTGCTGTAGTCCCCTTCAATCCCTTCCACGAGAGATCCACCAAGTCCTTGGATACCATAGGCTCCTGCTTTATCCCTATTTTCATTTGCAAATACAAAAAACACACTCACGTCAGTATTTCTATGATAGTTCCCACTCTCTCTCTCCCTTCCTCTTCGGTTGACAACCCAGCACACAACACAATTTCCCAGTGTGTTGTTTCCCTTTTCTTTTTTCCCTTCTGCTGCTCAGAGCATCCCTCTCCTTTTCTCCCTCAACTTAATGTATTGTATATTTTATATATCTATACATACGCACTCACACGTACATGATACGGGAAGAGGAGGGTATGCAGGCTCAATCGTACCAAGGGGTAGAAAAATTGTGTACGTATTAAGAGTACGCGAGAAAGAGAGAGACAGAGACAGACTTTCACTCTTAGAAAGGGACGAGGCTCCAGGAGGAGCAACAAAAACTCTACCCGTTCCATCGTCTATCCATTCACCCCCCATTTGAAACTTTCCCCTGCGTTCCCCTCAACAGCATAAGTTGGTTAGTAATTCATTCCTTTGTTGGGTATTCCAGACTTGGGTTATGTGTCACATCTCTCTGTGTCTCTCCACGTATGACTCAGATGAAAGGAATGACGACAACAGTTGACACGAACCTCCTCGTAGTCCAATCTACTATACCATACACATTTCCACCATACTACCAACCCAACACCCCAGAAACGATGGTGGCTACCACCACCCTTTTTCATACTAGATATATTTCGATCAAATCGAGTCACCTTGCATTGCATAACATTTAAAAAGGAGGGAAAGGAGGAAAAAGGAGACAGTAGAAGAGAGAGAGAGAGAGAGAGAAAATATCAACTTCTTCCACTTTTACAGACAACCTGAAAACCAAAATTAGAAGGTTTGCTCAATTGCTTTCTGTAAAGGACCACACACTGGGAAAACCCATGACTACTACCTTGTGTTTTCCCACATAAAGATTTATCTCTTTCTTTCCCTCTCTCACTTTCTCTACTCTCTCCCTCTCTCTCTCTAGTCTCCGGGTCAGATGAGACCGTCAGAGAACTTCCGCAACCTTACCTGACTCAATTTCCTAAAATTCAATGAAACCCTACATGATCTCCAGTACTGATACAACAATCTTACTATACAAGTACTATACATACAATACATTTACCTAGCTATACTATATCACACAAGTATCTCTCATCTGTATGTCAATATAAATGTACCCCTACCGTCACCCAGAGCTTCTTTGAACTTTTAGCTCCCATAAAATAAGAGAGAAAAAAGAGTCCCCGACCTCAGGATGATTATCATGAAGGAAACTTTTCTCATAGATATTATCTATGAGAGTAAGAGTAGAGAGTAAGTAAGTATATCAGACTTTTTCCAACGTGTGTAATCAAGTTACATAGAAAAAATTTTGAGCAAGTAACCCTGGTTGACGGTAGATTTTGTCAGACTTCTTGACGTTACTCATACAACTCAAAATGTAAGGGGGTCTTACAGTGGCTCGCCGGTTTCGACATATGCTGAAATTATTTCTTCTGTTAAAGAGGCCATCTTAACTTTTGTCATTTCGTAGAAAGTATCAACATCAGCCTCATTTCTATCAGATCCAGGAACACCATTCCATATCAGTACAACGCCTGTGTACACTTCATGTGTCCGTCCACTGAGCCTAATGGGATACATACATAGTACATACACAAAATCAATGCAATAGTTGATTTAATGTACAACATATATTTGAAAAAAAGATTGTACTTTAACAAAGGGGAAGAGGAGACAATCCAATAGCTTAAAAAATGTAAAACAATCAGACTAATTGAATTGTACATTACTTTGAAAGCATTTCTCGGGCCACACTTTCACTGTGAGGCTTGCCATACATTTCCCCGTTCATAGACACTATTGTATCAGCACCAATCACAAGGTCCGGCATTTCCCCAGACTCTTTCATCTTCTGGTACACTTCAAGGGCCTTCTCTCTGGCGGTTGCGACTGCATAGTCCCAAACCAAGGGGTACTTTTCTAGAGGGATATTTTCCTCAAATGTTGACGGTATGATTTCAATATTTAGGCCCTAGAAACAAAAATAAAATACACTCGTTTGTAGTAACTCACTCTTAGAAATGTAAGTAAAGGGTAAACATGTGCTTCAAATGTAAGGACTTACAATGTTTTGTAGAATTGATTTTCTTCTGGGACTGGAACTAGCAAGTATAATTCTTTTGCTGGACAACAACTTCATTAATGGTAGAATCATTTTGAGTAGTCCAATTTGTACTGTAATATCACAGGACACTATCAAAAAACAAAAAAATGAAAAATTTCTGTCCAAATTTTTCAAAAATTGGACCGCGAGGGATAATTTCAAATTTCTTTTATTAGGATTTACATATATTAGTCTCGAATGACGAATGTGACATTTTTTGACAAATGGGTCTCAGTCGAGTGGATCAGGTAACTCTTCTATAAACTAAAACAGCTTAATTAATAACAGAAATATAATTTATTGTGTAATTTCTTAGATTTACAAGCATGTAATCAGCTTGAACTCACCTCTTCTATTCACACAAGGATGGGGAACAGTTGAAACACTACGAAGACTGTTTGAATTCAGAAAAATTATATCTCAACGTGATGTAGTTCAAGATCTGGTTGATAAGAGACATCCCATTCATATTGATGACATTGTAAAATCACAACCACAGCTGACAATATGATAGAATAATAATTGACCTTTGTAGATGCGCAAAAAACTTTGTACCTCACCCATGTGTAAAATAATTGCAGATCAATTCGATTAAAGGAGCAAAGGTAATAAATGGCCATTTCACTAGTCCTCTCGTAAAACATTTACCTGGTCTTCTTCCTCCTGCTTCAGAGACGTCTTACTTTCAACTAATAGTACCCACAGTATGGAAAGGAGGTAAAGTATTTTCCAGATATATTTTTAACATCATCAATTGTAATACAAATAAGCTACATACTTAATGCTTTTTGTTGACTCTTTGTTTTCAGATTCAAAACCAGTTTGTATTCACATGGCCGGCACAGGAGATCATGTACGCTTATTTTGTAGTAGAAGAATTTTGACGTTCAAAATTAATTTTAGTTTTGATTAGTTTTGGTTCTCGTTTTACTCGTAGTATTTTTGGCGAAGACGTTCCTTCCTTGCAAAACCTTTACTACTCAACGACAATATCGGTTCGCTATTGATAGAAAACCCTTTTTATGGTCTGAGAAAACCAACAGAGCAGGTGTAAGTCAGTTTCGTTTACTAATTTCTACAAAACACTTTAATTGAATTTCGATTTAATAACTCCTGTTGTTCCATAATCTCTGACTTTATGATGAATTGTAGGCGGTCTTCGTTACTGAATGTAGCAGATATTTTTATAATGGGTGGAGCATTAATGCTGGAATCAATAGCTTTGCTACGATGGTTAGGTATGGGAAATGTCATCGTTATAATATCTTTCCTTCTACTAATTTTCTGAATATATGCTACAAGGGCGTACAATTTGATGTACAAAAAACTCAAAAAAAAGAAAAGTCAGAAAAATGTTATAATGTGAAGGTGAAGCAAAGAGTTACTTTTCGATTTTTGAAGATTTTTTTTTGTTTGGTGGGTTTTGACTTCCTGTAGGCTTTTATTATGCTCATTCTTATGCTCTTGTTCTCTCTATCTTCCTATGCAAAGCTGACAAGCGTATTTAGTACACAGTATTTACAAAGACTGGGATATTCTAGTTAGGTAATATAACGAAATATTCCTATTTTCAGAAAATGAGGGTTATGGTCCATTAACTCTACATGGGATTTCAATGGGTGGGCATGTGAGTATCGTTTTTTATCTCTCTCTCCTCTTCCAACCTGATTTTTATTGTAAATTTTGCGTAGTCTTATGTTTGATTGAGTCTGTATGTACTCATTTGCTTCATATTATTACATTCGTTAAAGATATTAAAATACAATTTTTAAGATGGCTTCTCTCGCTGCAACTAATTGGCCTAAGCCTATCGGCGTAGCGCCCTGTTTATCTTGGTCCACGGCTTCCGGAGTTTTTACGCAGGTAAGGAAACAATCTTTTGTGCCTACATTTTTATTATTAATGTTTTTACAATGTTAATTAATGTTATTTGTCTTATATGATAAAAAAAAATTTGTAGGGAGTAATGAGTAAAACAGTTAACTGGAGCTGCTTAGAGAATCAATTTGTATCCGACGACAGATTTAATAACGAACTAATTCCAATGATCTGTAATAATAGTGTAAGTAAACAGCTTTCAGAATTTATAATATTAATTGCAAGACCGTTGGAAACTTTAACAATTCACTTTTATTTTACAGGAAGCTTACTTGTATGGCAAGCAGTTTGCAAAAACCTATCCGACACTAGCAGAAACAAAGTTATCCCGTAAGAGATTCAATTACTATAATTATTCACTATTCTTTATTACGATGATGGTTTTACAAGTCATTTTGGGAAAAGGCAAACAGACAATTGTGTTCATTCTATAGAACAGAGACGTATACACTTTGATTTAATTACTCAACGTAAATTATGATTTATACTTTAAATTTTATCTTGATACAGTTTACTTTCGTCGTTCACTTTACATGTGATCTGACAAATAATTGATACAACTGTTAAATTTTAGACAGTGTTGAGAATGATTTCAAGCACAAATGATTACCTTGTGCCGGAAAGACTTTCACCAGTTTTGTCTGAAAGGCTTGTGACAACCTTGAAAGGGGTTGATATTGTGAAAAAAATCCAAGAACAGTGGATTCAAAGTAAAATGGATATTTCAGAAAAACGTCTTCAAACTAGATTAGAGGCCCTCAATTTTATGCATGCCATCATGGACGAATGCACTCATTTAAAAAATTTTGCCGTCCCTGTCGACACAAATATGGTCTCCATTGTATCTGCTAGGTAAAAAGTTTGACATTTGAATAACTTACTAATTAACACTTTATTTTTAGTGTCGTTTGCAATTTGAAAGTATTCTTTGACAATAATTAGCTTGTATAGTGCAAAAATTGTCGATTTTTGTACTAATGTTAAATTGTTATTATTTAGAATTTTTTTTGTAAACAGGGATGATGCTTACGTTCTTCGAAATGACGTGGCTTCCATGGAAGATTTATGGCCGGGTTGTAAAACAAAATTCATCAATTGTGGTCACATTTCTGCGTTTATTCTCTACCATGTACATTTCAGGTATGTAAGTAGTTCGCATGCTTATAGACATACGTGAATAAAAATTTGTTACTCGAGATTTTTTCCAATAGAAAAAGATTAATTTGCGGATCAAAGTCTGTGTCTACTTACGTAAACAAGAGATTTTGTTTACCAATTTTTTATTCTTATTCTCTTTAGACACGCCATAATCGAGTCGCTGAATATGGTCCGTGAAAAATATAATCTTGATGGGAGCCCAAGAAACTCTGTCCTAAGCCCCACTCGTGACCAACAAAGCTAGTGCTATAAGTATATATCATCGCTTATGTCAGAAAAGTATACTTACTAGTACAATGAACGTGATAATAGCGAAATTACTTGGTAACGTCGAGACTACTGTATGGTGTACAAAAGGGAAAAAGATAATCAACGAAGAAGATGAAATTTGCATGCGTATGATTATTATTATATTCAAGGGTACTGGGTGCCCTTATAAAAATCAGCTTTAATTAGCTAAGTATAATATGAAATCATAATAATATGGAAATATTTATCTAGAGATGGACTTAAATACTTTGTTAAATAACTTGTGAAAAAAATTACGAGTTGTAATCTTACCATTGTGTACGTCATTGTGTGTTTACAATATATACAAATGATTAACTAACTCTGTATTTTAGATTTATCACACTTTTCCGAAAAAGTCGGACTACTTCATTTTGAAGTTCTTGACCTGATCATTACGAATCTGTGCTCGCCTCACGAAGGATCGCGAAGGTGAGGGGTCAAAAAGGTCAAAATAAACAAATTTTTATGACAACCTAAATCTTCTGGCACATTTTGTCAAATTTTTTGGTACTCTATTTTATGAAGACGAAACATTATACCATATCTACAATTTACTATTATTAGAGTATAGTCTTCAGTTAACTAATTAATCAATTCGTTTAGGTTTCCAAATGTCTGGTGCCCAAATGAAAAACGTGTGTCCTGTGCGAACACACTGAATTTTTTGATAACAGTAAAAAGTTTACTTAAGTATATGTGTCTTGTTTATAGTATGTGTGTGAAGACGTTTCCAGACATGAATAAGTTATTAAAAGTTGAAAAACTGACATGAGAACAACGCTGTGATAGAATGTAATATTACCAGCAACAATCATTTTAGTTTTCTTGAGGAAAGTAGCGTCTAAAGAAACTTTAAAAATTGCATATTATATTTCCTTTAATTTGACAATGTTATGAACACAGATTCAATAACTGATTAATAGCTTCATGAATCATAAGAATCACGACAATACTGTGCATTATAGTCAGTCACTGATTGTGATTACACATCAGAGCGAGAATTTTAAGGGCTTGACTTTGTTTCACAAAGTTTGCGAGTCATTTTTTAGGTATTTTTTGAATTTGAAATTGATGAAGAATAGGAAAGGTTACGCGATGATTTCAGTCTTTAAGAACTCCTTTACATGCCTTTTACATATATACCGGCCCTATCCCCTTCTTAAACTCATTGCCTAAAAATCTTGAGACCATATATTTCAAAGCACAGTTTCCCTCTACTTGACTCAAAGTGCGGGAATCGCCATTACAACCTAACCTCACCGTGTGTGTGTCAACCTCTAAGTACTCCTGTGTGTGTCAATCAAAGTACTCCTGATGGTGTCCGAAAACAACAAGACATAAGTACAAGTGGCAACAACATGAAGAATAAGTCGTCACCATCTGTTGCTGGAAGGGGACGAGGAGAAGAAGATGCTCCTGTGGGACAACAACAACAACACAGCAATAGCAATAGTGGTGAGATTGTTAAAAATGAACAGGGTGAAGGAAGTAGTAGTAGTAGAAAATCTGAACCATCGTCATCATCTCAACAGAAACAAATTCCATCAGTTCCAGAGAATTCACAACAACAACAACAGGATGAAGATGACTCGAGTGGAGAGTTTGAGACTGTGGTTGGAAGACGGCATGCACACTCCAACAGTATGAAATTTCGTGATAATAATAATGTAGTGTCAGGGAGGGGGAAATATAATAATACCAATTACCGTAGATATCGACGACCACCTTTCCATGAGAATCGCAATAACAATAATAATAATGTGGATAAATCGACTGCTCCAAAAGTTGAGACCAATGGATCAATATGTTCAGAGACGAGCTCTAATTCCAGTACGGATGGTCACCTAGCAAGTACAGAAGAAAATGGTCACATCTCCGCATCGAATGGTACAGAGAGTGCAGGTGAAAATGATGCATGTGACAATTCCGAAGAGAGTAAGGTCAAGTATGTTGACGCACCCCCACCAGCAGTTAATCCATGGCAAGTCAATTCAAAAGCTTCATCCGTTATTGCCAAACCGAAACCGCCTTCCGTGAAGAATGAAAGAACCCCACTCTCTGTCCTAGTAGCAGCACCACAAACATTTGCCGACTCGGTCTCACATAAAGGTACGTCTTTGACACACCAACTGTTGTGTCGTAGACATTTTTGGCACCCTCTCCTCTGTCCTTCACCTCTGTCCGTTGAATGAACGGTTTCTACACCTTGTGATAATTAGTAGTTTTTTCAACTCTGATTTCAATCCTTTCTGATCTTTCACACGATACCCGACACTTTTATACGTATCTCTCAGTGAGGGACCCTCACTCTCTCTTGTACCATGATTATGTAATAATCTGTAATATTAGAGTAGTATTTGAATTAATAATGAAAATACAGTTCATGAATTATATAATTACTATCAAATGTAAAATTACAAATATAAAAAAATTTACAACATAATCAAACACGATTTGTTCAATTTGTTGTGTACATTGTTTTTTTTTTAGAGCCGGGACATGCTGCCAAAGCTCGTCCTTATTCGCTCGCTAAGCCAATTGAAAGGATTTCCGTAGAAGAAGACTGGCCTGCTCTGGATGAGGTTGTTCAGCAATCCACATTACCCAAATCTGCATTGGATATCAGACTCGTACGGTTTGCAACAGAATCCACAGACTCGGGTGGTGAAGAAACATTACAGTCTCCACAAAATAATAATCCGCTTAGTCAAGAAAAGTGGCCTTCCATAGCAGATGCTGCTGTGCAGTCGAAAAAGTCTCATGATGAAAATAATGAGGGAGAGTCAACACCAACTGTCATTTGTATAGAAATCGACTCTACGAATGAAGTCATGGCTGGAGCAAGTTCTAGAGATGGGGATGTCTCGGGTGAGGAGCCCACGAATGACGACAGCAAAAAGAAGAAAACAAGAGGTTTTTATTTTTCATCATTAACTATTCTTCTTTGATTAATTAAAATTCTTATACTTAATTCATGACTACCTGTTGCTTTCCAGGAGCTTCGAGACCCAAGTGGATTCCTCTGAATCTTCCAGAAACTGGGACAAATAAATCAAAGTCACCAAGAAGGGATAGACCTGTTGACAAGTCATCATCAAAGCCTTACCGTGCTACAGGTAATGAACAAACCATAAATAAGAGTAAATGTTTAATGATGATGGCAGGTGCTTTTATTCTCAATTCCAAGAATAAATTTACATGTATGGTTTCTTGTTTTTTTAAAAAAAATGGAAACAGAAAATTCGGATACAAACAATGGGAATGGAAGAGCTGTTGGTCGTGGTGGGGGTAGAGGAAGAGGGGGAGGAAGTTCAAATGTGGGTCAAAGAGGAGGAAGAGGAGGAGGTGTTCGAAATGGAGCTAGATATAATCACCAAAGTTTTCATAAAGAATCTTACGATCATAATAATAGTGCTACTCGACATGTGGATCATCGAGACGACTACACAGACTACCCACTCGACTTTACGACAATATCGCCAATTTATCCAATGTCAGGGTTCATCATGCCATACGTTACGAATTTTGTGCCTCCATTTGCCACGTCTCCCCTAGATTCCGACCCTGGATTACCTTACACTGTTGGACAAGATATGATTTTGACTGACCTCGTCCAGAAACAAATGTAAGTCTTAAAATTTTTTTCGTTATCATTCATTCCCATTTATTATGTGTAAATACATACGAGATGACATACTTTTGAGTCTAATGATGTAATGATATTATATGACCTTGATGTCTATTTATAGTATACATTTTATACTTCCTTTTTTTTCCAGCGAATATTACTTTAGTGAAGAAAATTTGGACAAGGATTTTTATTTGAGAAGAAAGATGGATGTTAATGGTTATTTGCCTGTTCGATTGATTTCTTCATTTCATCGAGTTAAGAATATGACTCAAGACTATGGTTTGGTCTTGACTGCGATTCGTTTGTCGAGTAAATTAGAGTTGAGTGAAAATCACAATTTTGTGAGGACCATCACCGAACCCACAAAGTGGCCAATTTTGGATTCAGCTATGGCTCTACCACCATTACATCCAACTTTGATGATGCCGGTGTCTTCTGGGATTCTCATACCGTTGCCCCCGAATGGAGTCATGAATAATAATAATGATAGTAGTAGTAAATGATGTGACGGAAAGATTGTTGTTGTCTCCGAATTATTATTATTATGTGTGTGTGCGTGTGTGTGTGTGTACACATAATTATACATAAAATATATATAAATTTTACTCTTCGATTTCAGTTCATTTCAAGAATGGAATGGACTAATATTGTCAATAAAAAAAAGGTACAAAAAAACCCAAAAAAATCTGATTGTATTGTGTTTATTTTTTGGCACTGTAGTTCAAGCTACTTAGATATTAGGTTTAAATGACAGTAAGTACATATGTATTATAAACATTGTTAATGGGGGACACTCATTAAACAATTATCCACTAGACTAATTTTGCCTGTAAATAATTTGAGAGTGATGTTAATATGGGAATTGATGTATGGACATTCATTATGTCTAGTTGGTTCCGTGCTCTCCTAAGGGAAAAGGGTGGGTGGAGAGGGACGATAAATAACTGGAATAATTAGGAAGTGACAATGATTTGCTGAGATCTTCGACATTGTTGGAATTATTCTTTGCCTTTTAAATTATAATTAGCATACTTGTAGTAGTCTCCTCCGGGTGTGTTTTAAATTATCTTGGATAATATGAAGGAACTAAAAATAAAATTTATATAGATGTTCATCCTTCTCTCTTCTGCGGAGGAGACACGCTCCTCCGTAACGTGTACAATACACTATAGTATACCCACAGTGTGTGTGCTTTTTCCACCACATGACGGATGTAACTGAAAATGTGTGCGTATTTAGGAAACAAGTATGTAATGTAACATAAGATATGTAAGTTTGTTAATAGTAGAGACGACTGTGAAATGCCAGTGTTACTCGTCCTTCACAATTAGTTTCTCGCTCAAGATCCGAACAGTCTGAATTCTTCCGTCCTCCTCTTCATGACTCCTCCTCACTCCTGTTCCCATTCATTCCATATGATTAAATGTATTGAGCCCTAACAATCATTTTATCTAATTTCTTGGTATATGTAGTACTTTTTGATAATCTTCCCTCTCTCCTTCCCTCCCTTCTCCCTGTTGCTCAACTGACTGTGAAAATATACGAGACGGTTTTTAAAGTCCTGTGGTATTGAAATTAAATGACAAATTATGTCCGCTATATAAATTTGATGTTAATTGTTACTGTAATATTATGTGCATAAACACTTCTTGGCATTAGTCTCAGTTATGTAGTACCAAGGAGTGTGTACACTGTACATCTACACACACACGAACACACAAGGGGTTTTAAAAAAGCATGATAATAAATCCTTATGAGCCACAATGTTACAATATATAGTTTTTGGAGGTTGAGGAGGTTGAGGAGGAACTCATGAGAATTTTATGATGGAACTTTGTTTATCGTTCGTCCTCCTCCTGTACATAACAGTACGAGAGTTATATGTACAACTCTCACAATATTTAGTTTTGAAACATGTCTTCTCTAATTTGTTTCTTTTAAACGTTTTATAGCCTATCCACCGTTTTTAATTACACAATCAACTCCATGCCACATGATATGCGAGTGTGTGTCATTTTAACTAATGACATTAAACCACCCCCAACACGTAATCACCATCCACCTTTTAAATCATTTATGACTGGACTCCATTTCATGGGGTTTGTACAAAAAAATCGTGTTACTCTCATCATTACCTATATCAATTTAACCATACAGTTAATACACGACGGTGGTTAATGTATTTTGTACTTTTTTTTGAAAATCCAGTAATTTTGTTCTTTGGACCGACACAAATTTGATCTCAAAACAATGTACATTTTGATGACTTTCTCGCACTGATACATTACGTAAAAAAAAATTTCAGGATTAAAGCCATGGTGGCTAGAAGGGGGCAGAGATTCTCACACCCTTTTTCCAAAAGGATCACTTTGAGTCTCCACTATAATTCATCCCTGTGTCTACCCTTCAAAAAAATCCATCTGTATTTATAGGGACGACCCCATCCCACCCCAAAATACTACCTCCTCCGTACATTATTTGTTCAAGAAAATAAAAACGTAGTTAGTATCAAAGGCTATGTATACACTACATGTACATATGTGTAAAAGAGAGAGAGAGTGTGTGTGTGTGTGTGGACCAGAAGAGTGATTTTCCGGAGGAAAAAAGTGTATTTGTCTACTTTTTTTGGTACACTCTCTGAACGATCAGCCACTTGGGCAGTCACACACAAACACACACACTGAGAAAGCCTGATGAATACATTAAAAGCATTTTCTGTGTGTACTGTGTACGTTGCAATACCTACTACATTATATTATAAGAAATTGTATGTTGTTGGGTAGAGTAGAGCACTCAGAAGAAAAAATGAGTGGAGGAACAACAACAATCCCCGAGAATCCATTGAATCCATTTGTGGTCAACATTCCGGCGCCAACTATCTGGTAGCAGCAATCAACTCCGAAATTTTCTGTCCTTCTTATTATTATAAAGACACAGAGACACACTACACAGGATAAAATTGAGATTTCCATCCATCATTTCTGTACAATATGCCCCTCTCTCATCATCATCATCTGTACCATAACTATTTACGGAGAAATGGTGAAAAATATTTTTTTCTATCAATTTTTCTGATTACGTGTATCCTAGTATGGAACATCATCGTTTGAACTACCTAAAAATCCACTAATCAATTTATTCCTCCATAGATGATAGAGACAGTGTAGTCTTTTACTGTGAATTGCCTCAAAGATTTGAATTGTGTTGAATGGGTCAGTAGAATATCAATTTCATCATTTCAAGTCTAAATATAGCACTCTCTTTCTCTCTCTGTATGTGTGTGCTAGGCTACTGTATGGAGTTTATGGATAATGGGCGAGACGAGATGAGATCATTTTCATGTAACAATTTAGAATTTTGTTCTCAGAGTACGTGGATTGTACGTGAGTGTTAATACTTTTTGTGTGTCCGCACTTGTTCTCTCTTTCTCTTTCTTTTGGTCAGATTGAATTTCCAAAAGGGAGTGAGGAACACAAATACATTATGTATGATACATACGAGAAAGATGAAGAAAAAGTCTCCCACTTTATGGTGAGCCCTTAACATGCAACACATACAGTACGAACTGTTCGCCAGTCTAAGTGTAAAAATCGGTCAAGTCATAAATAAAATGTATCCCAAAGTCAGTTGCCAAAGTCTCTCTCTCTCTGTACAGTGAATTTGAATGGATGTTAATATTACTTGTGTGTGTGGATGAGTATTGGTTTTCTCCTCCCTTTTACATTTTTCTAACATTTCACACACACAAGTGTGAGCACTTGACAACGTTAAAGGGAGGAGGAAGAAATATCATAAAAATACTTGTATCCCAAAACTACTGAATAGAGTACACACTGACACTGATACTATAGAGATTACATGTATGCGTGTGTGTACAGTTCTCTCTTCTCAAAACCAAAAATGAAAATGCAAAGTTCAATTTGTTTGGAGATCCATGGTTAGCTATGTAAGCTGCACCGACTTTATGAGTCTAGAGAGTACATTAAGGGAAAACAAAGTTTGGGGAAAACATGCCATCCTCCAAAGTATCAACAAAGTCAATCAATTTCCCTTCTCCACTTAATTTATTACTACACACTCTCTCTCGTTTCTCTCTCCTCTTGAAATATTCCTGATATTTCTACCCACTCTAATTGTATCAAGTTGAAATGGAGAGAAACAAATAATGTTAACTTGACATGTACTATGAAAATGACACACACACTAATTACTTTCATGTACATCCGTCTTTGCAAGACTCAGGTTTTTTAGTGTAGACTTTAATAGCTTTAAAAATTACACTCACTTTTACTTGATTCCGAGAATCACTGCTATAGGTTGATAGGAGGAGAGGGGAAAAGCACATCTGCGTGTGTGTGTCTGTGTTATCAGGGACAGAAGGACAGCGAGAAATTTATCAAGGGGTCCCCACTTTCTCAAACTTACATAAATCCCTATTTTTGATTATAATTGTTCAAGATCCATGCAGTAAATAGAGAGTTTCAAAAGTTGAGCATGTAAAATCAGACGTACACACAAAGTTTTAGACATGTGCTCAAGAGAAGAGAGAAGATGAAGGAGTGGAGCTGAAGGAAGATGAAGAGGAAGTCCCTAAGGGACTCTCATACAAGGATGAATCGGGAACGTTGAGACAGAGAAAGACGGATTAAATGCTGACTTTTGACCGACCTGACTCTCATAAATATTTGGTGGTGGTGGTAGGGTGTGTGTGTGTGTGTATGACACTCACATAAGATTCGTCTCAATTTACAAGAGAGAGAGAGACGGCTACACTTTGTGTATGACTTTCATATTTACGAGTGAGAGTATCCTCTTGTCTCCTCATAGACACTTTAGAGAGGTTGAGGAGCTTACAATGTCAGTCTGACTTTGGAACAAGAAGATGTAAGAAGAGATTCCTATCTCCTGACACGACTCCCTTCTCCCTGCTTGACGCCTTCATCTTGAAAAATATGAGAGAGGAGAGGAGTATGGAGTATGTGGACTAATTGTCAGTAGTAGGAAGCATTACATCTCCACAATTCCTATTATATTTCCTCATACACTTCCTTCTGTCCCCTCTTCAACATCACTTCATATGTACATCCTATTTTACATGATCAGCTCTTCCTTCATTACACAATTTCTGTCTATGCGATACACCACATCCAAATTCCGCTTAAATTCGCTGAAGAAATACGAAAATATCCAACGATTTAACTAAAATCAATTTCAAACGCAATGAATATCTCTGTCTATAGATAATACTTGTAGGTGTTTATATTTTTAGAGGAATAAGACAGCTGTGGCATGTGTGTGTCTCAAGACTCTCAAGTTCCACACACACACAGTCACAAGCTGTATCTTTAAAATTGGGGAATGTGTAATAGAGTTTATTAAATTTGTCTCCGGCCTTGTCAAGAGAAAGAAAAAAAGTCGAGGGCGAGGGATGAGTCCGCTTTGAACTTCTCTCTCTACGTCTACACCGGACGAACCTTCTTTTTCGTCTGTTCTCCTCCTCCACAATTTTCCAATCCAAGATGACAAGATCATCATGCGCTCTCTCCTCCTCCCCCCCCCCCCTCCTCTCTCTGTCCCATTCTCAACCCCTCTGATTGACAAGTTAAATTCAGTAGTCGGAGTTTGGACAAGTCGGTATCTTTTTCTAGGTGCCTGAGACCCAGGGGTATGTAAGAAAATATGTGTGTAACAGTGATGGACTAACGACCCCCCGGGTAACCATCTCAAAGGGTCCCCCGAGAGAAGAGGAGTCAGCAAAAATCTTTGAAAACTTCTTTTGTCAAATCCTATATAAAGTAGTTTACATTCTCACTCCTCATTTACACACTCCAACATTCTCTCCCATGTGTGTGTTTTGAGTGGATGCACACAATTTCCTCATTGTCTAATTTTCGACAGTCTAATATTGGCTTGATTTGGAAGAGTACAATGTGTATGGAAAGGGGATGAGCTGACTAATTGTGGATTAAATCGATGGAAATACAGTAGCTGAGTAGTATATAGTTAGGAAGGCAGGTGGGGAAAAAACAAGTAGAAATTTCTAGTGGAGGATTGAAGAGGATAAGTGTGCAATTTGTACAATGGTGGAGGATGATGGGATTTCATTGGAAGAACCCTGATGTTGATTTTTGATGTTGATGTGGCTGTGGTTATTACGAGATGGGTAGAGAGAGAGAGAGAAAGGCCACCGGAAAGAGGGGCGGAATGACAGAGCGGTGCTCATCCGCATTGTACATCCCCTAATGTCTCTATAGAGAACGAGAGAACATCATCATCCTCATTTTGGAGAAGAATTGTGTTTCTGTGTGTCCATCGTGTACGGCACACACACACAATCCAAAAAACACACAATACAAAGATATCTCATGTATAGTCATTTTTTGACTTCAAACTGTTCTACTGTGAGTTTTTCCTATTAAGAAATAAGTCCACTTGATTATATATCCACACACACACTCTCTGCTCACTTTAACCCCCATCAGTCTCAGTAGCCTTGTGTGTGTGTGGGTGTGGAAGTAAATCTCTTTTTCATTGTATTTACAAGTTTATTTAGTCCTTTTTTTGAACTTGCTCCGTCTTCCATAAAGCATAAACTCACCTTAAGTAACTTTACATTCATTTTTGTACTATTTACATGCCGGGAATTATTAATTTAGAAACAATTGGAGAATTTTAGCTCTTTTCTTTCATGTAAATACTAAAATTGTATCGAATTGTGAGAATAAAGAGGAGAATTTGAATGAAAGGGGGAGAAAAATGAGTCGAGACACTTGTCAGTTTCCAGTGAAAAAAAAGTAAAGTGAGAAGTGGTTGTGGAGGAGGGTGGTTTTTTTGAGAGTTGTTCTTGACTCAAATGACCTTTCGGCTCTTGTACTCTGACCCTTTCTCTCTCTCTCTTTTGTAATATCAGCTGATCAAATGGAGCGTTAAATTCATGTTGTTGAGGGTGGTGATGGTGATGGTGAGGAGTAATGAGCCTTGGCGTAAAATTGTGCTCAATGAGCTTCACTCTCTTGATGCTACTAGTACACAACTCACTCTCTCCAAAACACACACACACACACACATGTATGGTTCGGAGTGAAAGAGAGAGATTACTACCTTGTTGGTTTTGTTCCCTAGTTAAGAATAATGGGAGAGGGAGGGAAAGGGAAAGGACATACACAAATTTTTTCCACAATAAAAAAAGTGAAGGATGCCGGCAGATGAAACCACCCAAGGGGCACACACGATGGTCCAGGTATCATTTAAAGCATGGACACCTAATTACATGTAGTAACCCACCCTCCTATTCTATTCCCTAATCCGTCTGTCATTTTCCCTTTCTTCACACCGCTCGTTCCCCTATTGACCATGGCCGTCCAATTCCAATTGTTTTTCCCTTCACTAACAAGTCCAGCCGAGTCTCTTCTTCCTATCCACTTACAAAGGAAATCTGACGTTTGTGTGCGGGTGAGCTACTCGTACGTCTCTATATGTGTGTGGGTATTTAGTAAAGATCAAGTCCTTTTTTTGAGTAGTTAAGACCTTTGTTGTTACACATATGTGCCTATGTCTCTCTCTCTCTCTCTCTCACTCTCTCCATCGTTGGATGATGATGATGGTCCTTTTTGCCGGTCAAAAGGGCCGGTCACTCAAGTTACAAAGTAAACAAAATTGAGCAAAAGATTTCTCGCTCTCTTTCTCTCTTCCTTACCTCCACCAACTCATCTATTTCTATGTAATTATGTGAAATCACTTAATTCTACCTTTTCAAAATAAATTTTCCAAGGAAATTACACGACTTTTACCCTCCTCTTCCTTATCCTCCTCTCTCTGCGAAAAAAGAGAGGAGGAAAGCAAAGGACAATCATTTTGTTGAGACAAGTATGGGGGGAACACAGTCAAACAAAAAACTTAATACAAATTATAAAGCACACATTTATTTGTACTGTCCTTTTTCCCTTCTGAACATGACAAACATATGCTGTCATATCCATGTCTATGGTTGATTTAATTGTGATTAGACAAACATAATAATAAAAAAAATTGCTTGATTTCTTGTCCCTTGTCTCCTCTATCCTCCACTCCCCATCATTTTGTCTGCGGACAAAGTCGAAGCATGCGATACACGAAAGAGAGATAGAAGGAGGGATGGACGTAGGGGATGTCATTTGTTGTCATTTCTCATTTTATATTAATCATTTCACAACAATTTTGAGAGACAGGGTAGGAGGGAGAGGGAGATAAGGAGATACAGCGTGACAGTTGAAATGCCCCCAGCAAAAGCCTTTACCTGTTATACTGTACATGGAGTAAGTATGTGTGGTTGTTGTTACATTTAACCCCGATGTGTATGTAACGTAGACCAAGCTTTGACATGGACGTGACAGCCGCTAAATATTTGCAGAAACGCCTGGTCTTCCTCTGTTCTTCCTCCTCCTCCATAGACTCTGTGAAAAATACAAAATGCAGATTCATTTCCACTTGAAAGGGGTCAAACAAGTTGTTTTTTATCCATCCCTAACCTTCATTCCTTCCTCCTTGTACTAACATGGTGTCATCACATTTTGTTTACTTTATCTCCCCACAAACTGTCCCACAACGACTATAATCAAACTTGTTCGTGTGTGACCATTTTATTCTTGAATAAATTAAATTTCAATCAATCCTCTCAAAACTGTTTACTGTACTAGTATGTACACAATTTGACATTTTCTGTCTCTCCTGCATATGTGCACAGAGTCTCCCTGCATAAAGTAAATAGTAAACACGATCATGTAAATCATGTGGAATTGATGAGACGAAATTAATTACAATTTATCATGATTCAACCATGTACAACATTTAGTGAGGATCTGTCTGGATAAAATCCACGTTGACGTACTACCTTGAGCCTTAACTAGGTATATCCGCTCTACAATCCCAATAACACTGTAAATGTGATGACGGATTGAAGGTTCGGAGTGTGTAAATGTAAATACATACAAAGATTTCAGTCACATACATACAATATGTGTATGCATTCCAAAAAGAAGACAGTCTTAGTTGTGTGTGTGTGTTTCTGGTGAGACTATAACTTAACACGCAGACAGACACGAGGAAATGATAGACATTATGATTGAGATGATGAACTAACCCTTGTCTTAGTGTGTCTGGTGGAGAGAGAGAGAGAGAGAGAGAGAGAGTGGAGGGGTGGCAAGGATACAGTTTTGATAGTTGATGAGAATCCCTAATAAATTTTTACATGTTATTTCAGCTGAAGTGACAAATTCAATTGGGACTGGTAGTGTGTAGTGTAGTGTGGGAAGCCAAAGGTTCTACATCTCCAGAGAGAGAGAGAGAGATGATTTAGTCAGTGTAACAGGGGAGGGCATGCAAAGGGCAGACAGGTTTCACCTCGTCTCTCAAAAAATTCGTCTTCCTTCAAATACTGCTCCAAACATACTAAAGTATCATTTTACGTATCTTTTTGAGAGAGAAATACACTTGACTGTCTGTGTACACTATCTTTGTGTTTAATTTACGTATGTACACTGTTTTCTTCAAAAAGGAGAGAGAGGGGGGAAGAGGGAAGGGGAGAGAAAAGAAAAATAGGAAAGTTTTGAAACCAGGGACGCAATAGTAGAGACTATGATGATGATGGCGATGGTGGTGGTGACATGGGAGTTCTCAATTTTTTTCTACATTCAAACTGACTCTCTCTTGTATAACCAGACAATGCACCCGTGTCTCTCTCTCTCTCGATATCAAGGAAGGGAGGAAGAAGGCACAAGACGTTTTCTTAAAAAAATGTTGGAAACTTTTTTTTGTATGGGAAAAAAAGTCGAGAGGAAAACGATACTCCTTTCTTGCATGTAGGTCTATCGTGTGTGTACTCTTTTTTAGATGTTCTCTGTGTGTGTTAATTCACACACACACGAAGTAGTGGAGTGAGCCAGTGGAGCCTGGATAGGAGTATCAGTAGAGAAGGGAGAGGGTTTGGGAAGAAACCCGATTCGGAGTGAAGGGAAAAGAAAAGTAACAGAGTGTGGAGGAATAATAATAATGTATAAAAGTACAGAGAAGACTAAAAGTTTACTCCACTTTGTTTTGTACTGTACGAGAGAGGAGGAGGGGAAAAGAGGAGTGAGGGAACAGACACACACAGATAACACACACATCGAGAGAGAGGGAGAGAGAAAGAAAGAGGATACATTTTTCAAAAATATATCGGAATTTATTTCGTGTTCTCTTAGCCTAGTATAAACATAAAACTGGAGGCACAAGAAATAAACAGTGCCGACAGATAAAACTGACTGACTGACTCATGATGGTTAAAAAAATGTGTATGAGTGTACGTGTGTGTGTGTGTGTGGATCTCATTTTTTTCAATAACATTGCCAGGTCAGCTCCACACACAAAGAATAAGATGAACAAGTCCTTCTCACTCCTAAATTATGTACTTTTTGAATAAACCTTTTTTCTGTGTAGACACAACTTTTAACTCTATTACGTCTCCCTTGCATAATAATAATGTGACTCTCCCTTTGGTACAAATGATACTTTGTGTACACCAAGAAAACAAAAACATACACGCTGACTATTTCGAAAGCCTTCCCTCTCTCCCAATGGCCACAACAACTCGTAACTCAGTCAAGACGATCCATACTTGACTTGACTGTCCAGTGTAAAGGCAAGAGTCTTGCCGCAAGACTGACAAGAGACTATGTTAAATACCGAACACATCTTCAATTTAGCTCGCACACATTTTTCTCTTGTCCCTGGGTATTTCTTTTTTTGATAGGATAAAATTGATAATCAATTTATAATTGTCATATTGCCAGCCAGAATGTAGATACTGTTCATTAATTTTCTTTAAAAAATTATGCTTCAATGCAGCATGGAAAAAAAATAAGCATTCTTTTTGTTGATAGTATTCATCATTTGAATTCATTTGAATTGTAGTAGGGAGGAGGATACACACAAAATGTTAATAGTACTTTTATGGACGAGATACGGATTTAATTTGCTGAATAAAAATTTGCTATGAATACCCACTGCACATTGTACAACTTATGTGTGTGTGTGTGTACTGTCGTCACAGAGAATTGAGTGTTAAAACTCACACGCAACACTATTAATGATACAATGTATGTTTAAGGAGGGAGAAAATGTGTGTGTGTGAGTTTTAGAAAAAGAGAGATGTACATTCGTGTGTGGAGAGGGGAGGATCACAATTTTCCACGTTATTCCAATGAGATTTCATGTCAGGCGGAGCTTTGGTTCATTGTACACGAACTGAGAGCTGCCCCTTGATCCTCCTCCTTCTCCTCTTCAGCTTATGTAAACCAAATCCTCTTTTTTTCTGTTCAGACCTCTCTCACTCTTTTTCTCAATTTTCTCCATGAGGGAAAATACAGAGTTTAGCCACTATTGTGTGTGAGTACACATGACTAGACGCAGTCATTTGAGAGCCGTACACATTGTTCCTCTCTTTATTTTTTGTGTTTCTGTTGGAATACTGAAGAATGTAATTCTACAATTAATATTTCTTTGTGATAGTGCATTGATCATCAAAAGAGAGAGAGAGAGAAGGAAAACATGGTTTGGAGTCTACACAAGGAAGTTTGATCTCAAAGTAATTTGTGCGTGGGTGTCTGTGTGATCAGTTTAACTTTGGGTGAAGAGAATTTTTTATTTTTAATTGTTGGCTTTGGAGGGAAACAAAATGCATAGCACAGGGTCCGTAGTGACAATAAACTGTTCCTCGGACTCTCCTACGAATAATAATAGTTACACAGAGTACGGTTGGTGTGGTCCTAGTCCAGAAGACAATTACACAGATCATTTCATACCAAACGACTCGGTCATAGGTCAAGTGGTTCATCCTTACTATGACTACCATCATCACCACAGTGGTCATCATCATCATCATCAACATTATGTGAATAATAATGGGAGTGAGGAGGATTGTTGTAGTGGACCTGAGTACGGGTATGGTGGTGGTTCTCATTCACCTCCCGGTTCGGGTGGTTCTTATGGTGTTAGTGGTGCGTGGGAATGTCCAAGTCATCATCCTGGTAGTCCCGGTCCCCTCACTTCCCCTTCCCTCCTTGGTAATAATAATAATGGAGGACTCAATCCAAGACCTACTGTCAAGAGAAGGAGTACAGCAAACAAGAAGGAGAGGAGGAGGACTCAGTCTATCAACAATGCTTTTGCTGAACTCAGAGACTGTATCCCTAACGTCCCAGCTGACACCAAACTCAGTAAGTTTTGACAACGAGTAGTTATAATAAGGATAAAACAATTGGAAGAAAATGCGAGGCTGAAACATTTGACGGGTTTCATAAAAAATTAGTTGATAAAATGATGTTAATGTGTGGATACAAATTATGTGAAGATGAAACAGTCGTAGATGAGAAATTTGTTTGGCTAGGGATGAATGAGAGTTTTGATGGATTTGACAAATTACATGACCTAAACGTGAAGGAAAAGTGACCCCTTCAATTGAAATGGACAGATTCGTCAGATTCTTGGGGTGAAGGAGAAAGAGCCTTTTTGGGGAAGGATAGAAAATTGACATTCTATAAACTTGTTCCTTGTCAGTGTGTTCAATACGTCTCGTCACTGTAAAAAAGATTTTATGAAGCCAATATTTGTTTTTAATGACTCCGCACCTAACAACCAGTCACACCTTTTAATGTGTACACATTGGTTGCCTTCAAAAACTTTTAATGACTTAAATACAACGACTACAAATGTTATGAGATATACAAATCGTACACGAGGAGTGTCAAATATGTACTATGATAGTATTTTTTAGACTATAAACTAGTAAATATCTGTATTTGAAAGTCTTACTAAAAATAGTCAGAAATTAAAAAGTATTTTGGCCGAGACTCGAGTAACTGTTCCTGATTTCACAACTAATCTTTGTTGAAAATTATTAGGCGTAAAATGATTGTAACATAATTGCAAAGTGGAAAAAAAGGATTATAGTCGTAAAGTTGCAATTATGTTGTGCTGCGAAGAGAAACAATAAAATTGTATTTTGTATTTTTTCATAAAATTCCCAGTTTCCCCCAAGTCACTGCATTGAATTTGAGAAAACAATCTGAAAATCTGCTTTCAGTTTGGACTGATATGTCAACTGAGTTGAATTTTCAATTACAAAGTGAAGGGAATATGACACGAGACTCGGAGAATGATAATTACTACAGATTTAATTGGTCTCTTGAGTAATTTATAAATTATGTACAGTAAAAGTGGTGAATGAATGAGTTTACAAAATAATTAGGAATGCTAAAGTGTTATTTATTATCTTTGTAGGTAAGATCAAAACGTTGAGACTAGCCACATCATACATTGCCTATTTATCGGAGGTTCTATCAGGGGACGACCCTTCCAGGACTCCTGCTGCTTTCACAGCCGAAATTTCACGGAAACTGGCTCGTGGCGATGATAAACGAAAAAAAGAACTCCTGGTACGTTACTCTCTTTCTCTCTCCCTCACACGCGTACACACCACCACACACACACACACTAGTGTTTATAATGTGTAGAGACAGTCAACAGTTAAATTTTATCTCTTCATTTTTATCTGACTGTCAAATTACACCCAGAAACTCTCTCTCTCTCCAACTTGTAATTCAATTGGAACTCAAGAAAACAGGGAAATGGCATTAGGAAAATTAGATTCCTCCTACAAATGAGTCTATTATTGCATCCCTTAATTTGATTATGTATTCCTGCTGTTCCCCTCAACCACACATACACATACAAAACATTTCGTTCTATAAAAACCCGGGCAATTTCTGGTTTCTCACACTTTCACCCTTACAAACACACCCATAATAAAGTAGACTGTCTAATAAAATTCGTATTCTCTGAATTGCACACATCACAATATTTTCCCAATTTACTCCTTTTAGTCGAAAGAAAAAAAACGCTCCACAAAGTGAAAATTTTGAAAAAGAAGGGATATTTTCCTACAGAACGTGTCTCGTAGTTATTGAAAAAATGGGGGATTTTCATCCCTCCCTTATTGCACACATAGTAGGTTGTGTTTTAGTTTGTGAAGGGTGAATTTGATAAATGATGGAGGAAAAAAAATTTCCCATTTCTTTCGTGTACATACTGTAACAGATTATATAGGATAGGAACTTTGGTGGGTTTGAAGAAGAAGAGACGACCCCACTATAAAGTTGTTACAAGGAACAAACCCGAATTGGAGAGATAGTCATATACTCTGGGACACAAACCAGACAACTCTCTCTCTCTTACACACACACTCGAAGTTTTTACTCATTTCACAATCAATGTGGATTATCATCATCAGAGAAAGAGAGGAAGAGAGGAAAAACCCTTTTCCCTGTGTTTTTATTTGGAAAACTCCTGCCGAGACTTTGACATCCTGTTTATACATTTAAATAGTATACAAAAGGAGCACCCTCAAGAACGTGTGTCGAGGTCTCTCTCTTTTTTACACATTTTCGGGTCACATTCCGTCTCACTTTCGTCTCACTCCTAGTCTGAGGAGGGTGTTCAAGCTAAGAGGCACCGGCACAACCGAAAAAAGTTGTCCTTTTTTCGGAGTCAAAAACATGATTCGATAAGGAGTAAGGAGCAGATGCGGTTCAATTGGAAAATTAGAATAAGTTGATGTAGGACGAGTGTAAAATTCGGGTAGAGGTAAAAGATGGCCTGCAGATATTTCAGGGGGAACCAAATTACGATACACACATGACGTGTAGGACCAGTCACATCCGAAATGCATAAAATTCATCATATGTACTATTTCTTTAAGACCAGGCTCCGGCTGTGTCATGTGTAAAAATACGTAATGAGAGTTATGGGATGAAGTCATTTAGATCCTATTTCAACTTCATTTGTACTGTATTATTTGACAGATTGCTGAACTGAGCAACAGTATTGCAAGTGGGGGTGGTGGGGGCGGACATGGACATGGGGGTGATCGAATTGACCGAAAAACTAAAGGTAGGACTGGATGGCCACAAGCAGTCTGGTCAACAACCCTCCCAGAATTACAACAATGATGTGACCATCATTTCTACTTTACATGTCGATTTAAAACAAGGAAGACATAGTCGTACAATAACAAGAATTTTTATTTTAATCTTTATGTATACTAAAAATGGAAGGAGGACGGAGCGAGAGAATGAATAATTTATTTACTGTATGTAGGTAATAATGTTTTAATGATCTGGTCTGACTGTAAAAGTATTAAAGGTCATGTGTCATTATAATGTACAGACTTTTGAGTGTGTAGATACGTGTGTAGGTTACATGTACAGTATAATTAATAGTACTAATACACGATGATAGTATAATACGTATGTATAAAAGTACATACATATTTAAGGGCCAAAATTTTACGTGATTTGTAATACGTTCAAAAGAACAAAATGAAAATATACGTGAATGAGAGGGAGAATTCTGTGAATTATTATTATCATTATTAAATTGTACTCATCCTCATGTACTTTACATGTGTTCCTGTTATCATAGAGAAGGAAGCAGCAACTGACACATATTTGTTAACTTTGTAAAATTGTATGGTGTAACTGCTCCTTCCCTCACACACACAAACATAAACACACACGCGAGCCCCATTAAACTAAAGGTAGAAAGCAAACAAAAGGAACGTTTTTTTGGAGGATAAAAGAAAAATCCAACTGTAGTAGTAATGAATTCCAGGACATAGAACAAACTAATTATTTGTCATTAATACAAATTTATTTTGAAATGAACTTTGAATGTGAAAACGTTAAATGTTACAGCAGAAGGGAATCCTGAATAAAACTGATAATAATGTGAAAAAGTTCAAAAAGTGTCTTCTACGAAAAATGATAATGTCAATAATAATTGCACATTTCAGGTGACTACAGATGAACTACTTACAAATGTTGATGGTAATTGTCGTTCAAAATTTCGGCCGTATTATTATTAAAAAGAGGTACTTTTTTTAAAAGGATGACACACACACATTGTTGAAAAACAAGTCAATGTGAACATTGTTGCTTGACATGGACAGTGGAAGAGAGAGAGAGAGCTCCTTTCCCATGTCATTCTTTGTGAGACTTGCATTTAGTCTGCCCTATACTTTTCCCTTCTCTCTTGTCATCATCATTCCTTCAATTCCCTTTAAACTCACTAATTTGACCACTACTCGTCCCTCATCTCTCTCTCCCAAGACACACAAAACAGCGTGAGAGTTGAAATATTCTGTATTTTGTTTAAATATAGTCATGCAATGATGTGAAATATTTAACTATCAGTTCGTCAAAACGTCATGAAGATCCTCTCTCTAGTTGATGTAACAAATTTTCACTTCCACATGCATTTAATACTATTTCATAAAGTAGTGGATACGATAAAATGATTTTTTCAGTGCTGTAGACTTTTTTATATACTGATTAATAATCACTGATTAGTAATCAGTGATTATGACCGTTCCTAACATTATGAGACAAAGGATTTTTTAAATAATAATAATAAATTATTTTATAATAACTGAAAAGGGTAACACAAATATCACAATTTGACTTGTTGTACATACAAAGGAGTAACTGCTGAATGCTTAATATTTGACTGACGAAAAATATTTTTCGACAAAGAAAAATTCAAACAATATCCTCCATGTCTGCCGCTTGGGACAACACTCTAAATTCTTCAATTATATTATCTTTTAGATTGTCCACTTCCTTTTTCGTTCCTAAAATGTTTTTGTCTACAGCCAAACAAATCCGGATTCGACCATTGTAACTGAATAGAGTCATGTTCACTCCTAAACAAAATTCGAGTTACAGCTCTTGCAATTTTTTTTTAAAAAAAGAAATGTTGCATTACTAAATATTGTGATTGTTTACCCAAATTTCCAGTATTGACATTTCCCATGAATCCTGTGTCAATCATTCGATGACCCAAGTACGTCGTTTCCATTTCAGGGCCAGGAAAACTACTTAATTGCTGGAATACATTAAACAGTAAAGATTACAGTTTTCCTTGAATTTTATTTCGATTTTTTCTCACAATTTAATATTCTACGTATAACTGTAAAGGATTTGAACTACGTAATATTATTACCGAAGTAGAAAGTTTAGGCTTCCACATTTTCTCAATCATAAAACTGAAAAGTCCACCAACTAATTTGTGAGTCAAATGGTTGGTTTGAAGTAGAGTAGAGTTACGAATATTCCCAATATTTTGTTCAATCAGTTTGAGTCTTCGTTTTGAGTCATGAATTTTAATTGGGAGTTTAACTATACAACCCGTCCTGTAAAAAATGACAAAAAATGAGACATTGTTATTAAATAAGTCAAGTAAATATAAAATCTCATAAGACAGAATTTTGTAAAACTTACATGTAATTTCTAAGTTTATCAGTATGACCAGCCAAAGGGAGTGGGGTCAGACACCGAATATGATTCGGACATTTCAGTTTATTCGATGATTGACAATTCTTAATTTGATCCAACATACTCTTTCGAATACCTCCAGCTAAGGCAGCCAACACTACATTTTTCACAAATATACAAAATGTTCATAATTACAAAACAAACAGTGTTTGAAAAACTACAAAACTGTCAAACATACCAACTGCTGCAAAAGAGACTTTGTGAACATTTTTGATATTTTTGACTGTTTGGAGATCAAAGCTGTCACTGATGAATCCACAGTTATTTTGTGACATGTCTCGTTCATGTAAATGCCAAATATTCCGGTCGTAACAATGGAAAAGTTGCCAGATGACCTCATAAGGTGCACGGAAAGGGAAAAGAAGGACACAGTGTACAAATCTCTGGACCCATTGTAGCTTGGATGTTGACCTCGGAAAACTTGGTTGTGCTTGGACAACTTTCATTTGTGCATGTTTCAACACGAGTTTGAATAAAGAATATCCATCTGCAAGATTTTTGGAATAAATTATTATTGAGTCACATATTTTATGGAATTGACCGTTCCATTTTTTACTTTACCTGCCAACGAATGATTGAGGCGGAATAGGACAAGAGACTCGTTCTTCTCAATTGTTGATGTTGTATTATGAACAATGTAAAATTCCCATGGACTCTGTTTCCTCGTGAAGGGTCTTTTCAGTACATCCCCAGCCAACTTGTCAATGGTCTCACTATTTAATTTCACTGATGATGACAACTGATCATTATTTTCAAACTCGAAAAATTTCGCATGATTCTCAATCCGAAAATGCTTGTCCTTTTTCCAAAAAAAGAATCCCAAAAATGTTGTAATGTACATTTGAAGTTCATCGTACAGGTAAGTCCCTTTAGGGTCATCCCCTTTCCCCTGGATGAGGTCAAGAAAACTTTGACGGAATCGACTAATGTCCACATGACCGTCAAGAAGGGCATACACAAGGAACGTATTCTTTGGTTGGTCGTACACAAAAGGGATTTTCACCACAAATGAGGAGGACAGGGTGGACAGCATTTTTCCCAAATCCGGACGGAGGAACCGACTTGTTTTGAACACCAGGAAACGAAATGTGTAGATGGGTAAGAGGAGGAATACAAATATGATTGGGATTAAAATGTAAGATAGTAGAGTCAGGAGTATGATGAATGTTTCCAGGAGAATTTTTGAAATAAATTTCACTGGATACTTCCATGCCATCGTAATTGTGTGATATATTCAAGAAATTAATAATTTAAGTAACAAACGCACTACTGTCGATAAGCAGTGGTGATCAGAGAAGGACTTG
>WJFB01000638.1:0-53120 GCA_009870185.1 Pygmarrhopalites habei | reverse complement strand
TAAAACGCAAGTCCAAAGTACCCTTTGATTGTTCTCTCCTGGCTTTTCACCCTTTGAAATTCAAAGTTTGAATCTTTTTCCGAAATACGTATACTTAAAGATTGCCACACTTTGCCACAAAAATCCGCTCAATGCTATGTACTAAGTACTAAGTATGTACTAAGTACGTGTATGTAGAACAAGCTGTCAAATATTTATAAATTTTCTGTACTTGTGTGTGAATGTGTGTGTGTAACTATGTTTCAATTACGATAGGTATAACACATACTCTGTACAACATGTACATGTGTGATATATACTGAAATTTCCCTGTGAGCGTGTGTGTGTGTCTCTTGGCTGGGCTGACATGTCTTGAGTGTGATGTATAGGTATAGGGAGTATAATATTCTGAAGGCTGTTGGGTTTACTATAACCATTGATGAGAGAGAGTGCTGTGTGGTAGTTTTGGTGAATGAAAGAACTTGAATGAATGAATGAGAAAGGGTTGGTGGGTTGGGATGGATTCTGCTCGGAGGAAAAAGGAAGCTGCTGAATTTTAGTGTGTGAGTGGAGCCGAGCCTAGGAATAATCAATAGAAGCCTTTGCGATGATGATGGGAAGAGGCGACCCTCAAAAATACTCTTGGTCCGTAGAGCACATGGCATGACTATATTGCTTTTCTGGCTGGCTCGGCTCTCCTCTCGGCTGTACTGTGTGTGTGCTTTGGCATGGTGGGAGAGATAATATAGGAGAGTCATTGCACAAGTTCAGTTCTCGTCGGAGCTACAAGTCAGTGAGCCAAGGCAGTCAGTTGTTGGGCTCCGCTCCCATCACCAGCTCAACTATAACTATGTAGCTTTTCGAGAGTGTTATAATTTTTGTGAGAGGCAGAAGCACTAGCTACTCCAGTACTACTACTCTACCCACTCTACAATATAACACATAGACACACAATTGAAGCACACGCAGAAATTTTATTCAGTTTAGGATACATAAGAGGGGTCATCGTATACATACTTTATGTACATACATAAGTAATTAGGTAGATTTTTAAAAAGCCAATGTGTCACACATGTCCTCGTCTAATTCTCCAACACAAACGATTGTTAGCTCGTCGTTGTCGTTCGTCTGATCGTCAAAATTAATTGTGCACTAGTCAAATTTTCATTCATTCATTCACTTCTTGTTGTTGTATGTACATGTACCACGATCAACACCAATTCAACTCAACTCATGTACACTAATAATTGTCATTTCCTTTTCTTGTGTGGTTCTGAAATTACTAGTTTTCTTTTTTTAAAAAGTTTACACGTTACTAATAAATTTTTTGAATCGTCACATATTTATTGTGAGCTAGGATAGCTCGGTGGATTATTATTTGTGACCACTACACGAACACAAATTCAAGTAAAATACACTCAAATTTCAATATGAAACTAGGAGAAGTAGTAGTGTAACAATTATCAAAATCTGTGTACTACACACACTACTCACATTATATTTAATCAGAAACGGAAGTCGTCTTGTGATTTCCTTTATTTTGTGCTATTCTATTGTGTGCTTCGAACTCTAGACTGAAAGAGAGAAAGATATGCCAAGTCGTTACTCTCTCTCTCGCTGATACTATTTTAAATAAAAAATCTTGAAGTGAAATATAAATATATTTTGTGTGTACTTGTGTGTAACGTGAAAGCTCCCGTGAATAATTTTTTGTGAATATTGGTGAGGACAAATTGGAGTGAATACTTATCTGTGGATTCAACATTTCCAGAACTTGGAATAAAATATTACAAATTCATTGGCAAATGTAATGTAACACACACATGCATACATGTTGTGTTTGGACACAGTAGATCAGTCGTTCATTCAAACTGTGAAGATTTGTTAAGTCTGTGGATACAGAGTGGTGGTGGTGGAAACAGGAAAAACTAAAGATTCTGTTAATAGAATGAAAATGACGGAGCTAACGAGAATGTTAAAATGTCTCACTGCAAAGTCTTATCATTCTTTACAACAAGATGATTACAGCCGTATAAGTCTAATTCGTAAGCTATTAACATGCTCACTCTATTTCATTGATTTCTCCTTCTTCTTGTTATTATAAGCTTTGGTCTTTTTATTTCTGAGTGTTTGCTGATAACCAATCTTCTTCCATGAAGGCTGTTTCAACTCGTCATAGATATGCTAATAGCATGCAGACAACCAGTAGTGAGTAAAACTCACTCTTATCCCAATATATGATCCTTCAATTATTTCACTAAGACATTTTTCTATTTATCTTGTACTTACTCCTTACTCTCTGAGAAGGACTAAAAAGAAGATGATGATGTTGTATAAAGACTTTTATGAAGAGTCAGAGTCAAATGAATATGTTTGACTTGGGTACAGGCAAGTCAAAATAATATTTTTATTGAATAATCACCCGTACAAAAAGTATGACAGTACATCCAGGGACAGTTTTTGCAGTTGTTCACTAATTCAACTCTACTGAGGAAAATCTTTTCCTATTCAATAGACTCGGGATTTGTGTATCGTATATTATACAAAGATTTATTTAACTATAGTGCAGAAAAACTTGTACAGTATAGAATATAGGGTATATTATTTCTCTTTCAGTTGACGTAGCTTCAGATTTTGTAGTTGTTTCTAATGTACAACTTGGAAATATGTATTTTGCATCAGAAATGCAGCCTAGCTCTGTTGAGGACATATATATGTAATAATGAGGGTAGAAGAATATTTTCTAGGGGCAAAGAGAAAAAAGGATTCATATGGGAATGTCGTGAGGAGGACTTTGCAGTCCCAAAGTGGACCATTATTAATTTCAATTATATTTGAAGAAATACATTTTTTTATCTGTTTATGTTATCCTTTGTGTGTGGTTTTTTCTCTCTGTAGCACAAGGGGATTCTTCTGCTGAGTCAGTGGACAGCTCATCGTCGAACTTGGAGTCAGAGAATTTCAGTAGTGTTGGAAGTAGTGACAAATTACGTGTGAGACCACGTAGTGCCGGAGATATAAGTGAATCATTGAGAGGAGGAGGAGGAGGTCGTGACGTTGTTATTGTTCAAGAAAGTGTTGTTGGCCCAACGGAATCTCATCATCACCTCCAGAATAATTTACAATCAAATAATCATAATAGTCACAACAACAACAACAACAACAGTAATTCCTCGTCAAGTGTGAGTGGTGGGGGAGGGATTTTGAGTTTCTTTCGTTTTCACAAATCTGGAACAAGACATTTGGACCGGAGTAGTGGGGAGAGAGGACATCATCATCAGAGTGACTTGCCAGGGGAAAAACCTGGAAAAACTGTGGGTGATCGTGATCGGTACACACGGTTCCCCTTGACCTCTGCTAGTCATCAACTGCCAATTTCTAATGTTCCAATTCACACGGACTCTCCTTTCGATGCAACTCATATCCAGTTGACTCCCCAAACTAAAACTTATGGGCATCCTCACAAAAATCCTATTCCACCTTCGTCTGGGACAACATCCTCATCATCAAATTCAAACAAATTCCTTGCCCATGCCGTGTCATCTTTAGGAAGGAAATCCAGGGATACTTGTACAATCTCTTCCTCCTCCTCCACTGACAGTACAACCCGGACTCATCAGAAGAAGAGAAATAAGCAGCTGAAAGTCAAGTCAAAATCAGACAACAGTCTTCATAAAGTGACCCTCAATAATATTAACACTGGTGGTTGTAGTAGTGGGAATAATCCGACAAGCACTACTACTACTACTTCTGCTGCTGTTGTGAGAAACGTTCTGTCCCCACAAGGTGAACAAAGTGAAAATAATCCCAAATTTAAAAATAGTTTTCAAGCAGGGGACCATGCCTCGATTCGCCTCCCATGGACTGGATTTCAACCTCAGAATTTAAATAATCTTAGTTCTGTCACTCCAATAAGGACTCATGCCAATACACACAATAATCATCTTTTAGATTTAGACTCAGTCAGATATGTAGAGTGTGGTGTTTGGAGTCAGTCTGTAAACTCAACGAGATCATCATCCGAACAACAACAACATCCATCCTCAAGACGTCGATCCCGTTCATTGGAGAGGTCGAGTAATTTCAGAATATTTCCAATTACTCACTCTATCCCTCAAACTTCTATAAATAGTGACACAGTTACCAATAGTCATTTAGCGACAAACGTCAAGTCCTTTGCTCGACAATCTAATTCTTTGGAGAGACCTTCTCGTCATCGAGTTCGACAGGTAAGACTGAAAATTAAAATGTAAAATATAGTCTCCATATATTCCTCACACACTATAGACGGTACATAGTCACAATCTACAACTTTGTACCAATTCAGTCGATTATTTTTTAAAAAAATTATGAATTGAGTACAATTTTCCTGGAGTCTAGAAGCAATTTGTCAATGCATTGTTCGCCAATTCAGAATAAGGAAATAACTCATTCTTTGGAAATTCATCTCTTAAAATAGAAAAAATTAATCCGGAAATGATTGACGGTTGACTCAGATTTTAAGTTTGTTATGTTAATTTGTTTTTATAGGATGAATTTGAAATTCATAATATAATTTTCATTCAGTCCAAGTTATATTTAACATGGCATCCTCCATTCCATGTTACATGACCCTTTAATAGTACAATGATATTTGATGTGTATTTATTTTTTGTTTGACAGTCACTGAGTCCCAGTGAACAAGAAATTCTGTTGAGAAATCTTGCTAGCTATAATAATAATCGTCGTGTGACAGAAGCTCCTCCACCACTTCCAAAGAAAAAATCAAAACCACCACCACTTGGAAGACTTCATTCTTCTGCTCCAAATTCTTCTTTTAGTAGTGTTGAATCATCTTCAAGTGACTCTGCATCCGCTCCTCCATCTCCCCCACCAAGACCTTTATCCACTCTAAGGCCAGAAAGTCGACTCATCATATCAACATCCACAAATAATCCACAACAGCAGGGCAATAACAAGAGCGCGACCCGACCAGTTAACCGAACTCGCGAATCTCAAAATAGTAATTGTAAAGCAAATAATAATAATACTACTCTGACTACTACTACAAGTCCGACTAATAGTGCCACAACAACTCAAATGAACAACTCTAATGTTGATCGCCGTCCTGCTGTGAGCAGATCCCAAGAACATCACACACAGGATGACCCAGCACAGGATGTAGGAGGAGTAGAATCAGCCTCAGCAATCTCTGCGACCTCTGCAAATTCAACCATGTCATTAGAAGAAGCGAGGAATTCGGGCTTTATCAATAAACCGTCAAAGGGTTGGCTCCATTCCGACCAACTCTTGTCAAAGGAAGGTGTCACGTACACAGTTCGGGTAAGCTCTCTTTTCTTCCTTTTTCTACAAAAATATATTATTACTTTTTTTGTGAACAAGAAAAAAATGTCTTGTGATGAGCTGAGGATGGAGTCTAATTTCAATGACGATAGAGACTGCATTATATATTAATATACAATGTATGTAAATTACTAATAGTAGTTCTATTTATCTTGTATTTTTTACCCTATTGTTGAGTTTGTGAGCATATGTAGTATGTAAGTATTGCTACTTTATAGTTATTTTATTCCTTTGACTGTCCTCCGTAAATTCTTGTAGCCGTCCTGTATAGTCCTCACCTCGATGCTCAGTCATCTCACCCAACTTGTTTGCTTCTTATTACGTAGGATTTTTATTCTTAAGCAATGGACAAGTTGCAATGTTGAGGAAGAGAGAGTGTGTGCATGTGTGTGGAATGCGAGGGTCACATGGGTGTTGTTTTTAATGCGCTTTTTCTTCTATCAAAGTACGCTAAAAGCCGGACATAATAGATAGATACGTGGAATATTTTTCATTCATTCATCCTTCTCTCTCTCTCTCTCAACCTGGTCTGGTCCATCTTTTTTCCCTCCTTCTTTAGTTTGCACAAGGTGAGGAGAAGGGGTAGAACTTGTAACAAGTACTTGGTATAGAATGGGTGTTATTTGTATGCACAATATGGTAATTGATCCCATATTACTACGGAAATATATTTTAAAGAATTTCAAAAAGTTTTTTTTAAAAGGGGAGTGTTCACGTGAAAGTTATTTTCCTACCTTCATGAGACTTTTTAGTTATTCTACCTATATAGTGAAGGAAAAGGAACTAGACACATACTAGACTCGTATTACTAGTTTACTAGTCAAGTTTTCATGGACGAGGAAGAGAGGAGAAAGTATAAATTCAGTTTTGGCCCTGGAGCCCACTCTTTAAAAATAGAATGGGAGAAAAATGTCATTCATTCATTGTACCTCTCTCTTTCTCTCTAACATCGGGAAATGCTTTATGACGTCAACTAAATTGAGCCGACTCAATAATTTTCATTGTCTAATTTATGTCTTGCAAGAAGGTTAATAAATTAGGATTCAATTAGTATGACTAATGATGAGTCATGTGATGGTATTGTGAAGGAGTTTAATGATTATTTTGAATTGTACCCCATGCCTTCATTCCATCATCAAATAATATAAAAATGTCATAAAGTTAAAGTGATGACTTGTGCCATAAGTGTCATGGCTCAAAAGATCGGGGAGGGATTTCTTTATAATATTAGAATTTTATTGAAATATTTAAATTTTTTAGTTTCTTTATGAGGGAACATATGTAAATTTATATGGCTGAACCACGTCTTCCTAATATAAACTTTTATATTAGAAAGTATGAATTTTACATTAGGTAAGGCTGTGTGTACACAATCTGACTTTCTGTCAGTCTGAGGAGCTGTATTTGTCTATGAAGTTTGCGAAAAATGGATCGACAGGAAGAATATTAATGGACGTTTTCATGGAAATTCAACTTTGAATGTAGTTGAAATTGTGTCGCGGGATTCATAAGTATGAATCCATCCAAGTATCAAGTAGTGAGGATTATGTACTACCTATGTAGTTTCTCTATCTCTCTCTTTCTTTACTTGCTTACTGGGGATGTTGGTTGGTGGAACGGGGGAAGAGCACTTAAAGACGATCACATGTGAACACAAGCATAGCATCTTACTCTTACGAATGAGGGCTGGAACGACTGAGAAGGGCTGGCATGTCTCTTTGCTTTAAAAGTATAAACTATGTGTGTAGGCGTCTTCCTACTAGTCCGGAAATGCTTTGTCAAGAAATCGATATATATATACATCTATCATCTCGGTAAATCATCTTATCGTTAGAACGCAGCGCAGCAGCCTTCTCTCATCTCAGCAAATGGTGTATAATTCTTTACGAACAAACTTGAGTATAGCGGTTGTAGGTAGGTAGGGTGTACTCTTTCGCTTGTGTGTGTTTTTGTTCCTGCTTCCACTTTTTATTACTCTCTGTCTCTCTCTATCTCTCTTTCCGTCACATAGCTAGTTGGTCATACGTCCTACATTTTTGAAAACAAATTTAGAAAACTAAAAAATTAAAAATATGGTTGCTTGCCAAGAAACTAATACTTTTCCATGTTTTATGGGGAAATGTTACATTGCAAACTTGTACACAGATTATTTAATTGAATGTCTTTGTCCTGTTTAAATGCTTCTTTTGAGGATATGAAAATCATGGGATTATTAACTTGATATTTGACTTCCGTACATGGACTAATGTGTAATTGTTATTATTTGTGTTGGGAGGGAATGGAATGAATGGATGAAAAACTATTAAAAAAAATTGGGAAGAGTCGTGTTTTCATAAGTTGCGTTTTGGATTTGTATATTTAATTTCATTCGTAAACTTTTCACACACACTCCAACTTGAATGGTGGAGGATGGATTGACAAGAATTTGCAGGTTTGTTGGAATGATGAGTTGGAACATTTTGATGATGATGATGAGGAGAGGTTTGAATTGATAGTGGAACTTTTTCTCCCCTCTCTCAGTTCATTGGGGACGTAATTTAAAGTTGAGAGAGGAGTCCATTGATTGCATGTACTATAAATATAGTACATGTGCGTGGTGCTACATATATTCTATACCATGTCTGTTGAGAATGGGACAATCAAAATTATGAATAGACGCCCTGTGGCTACAAAAATGAATGAACGAAATTTCAATGGGAGGATGTCCATTGTATACAGAGTAGAGGGTTTGAATCATACACTTTATATAATAACATTCTCGTATATATGGTGTATTGATTAGTTCACTGAAATTTTAAATGCTTAAGCACACACACCAGAATGACTGTCATAATTATGGATGTTTTAAATAAGAGTTTACGCTGTGAAAATTTCCCGACAAAATTATGTTGGTAATGGATCCATGAGAGAGACAGACCGTACAATTTTTAGGCGGCCTGGAAGGAAAGGCTTTTTTCCAAAAAAAGAAGAATCAGATGTAACATGAATTAATCGGTTCCAGTCATAGTTCCGGTCCGTGTGTGTGTGTCCCTGTCCACGTATGTGTGTTTTTGAATGGTTTCTTTTATGTATTTTTAATTTTTGATTTTTTGTTCAAAATAAATGCACGCAAACTACTACTACTACTGTGGACATTTCCATGTCCGTACGATGACCGTTTCATTTTATCCTACCATTTAAAAAAGGGAGGAGGTGTCCTTTGTAATGGAACAGAGATTACGGAACACTATGATTGTAGTAAAATATTATTTGTTTTCGGTAGTTTTGGTGCAATTTGGTGGGTTGAGGGAAGAATTTAGTATGCCTCACACACACAAAAGTTTTTCAGTGAAGATCGTATGAATGTGTGTGTGTGGAAGTGGACACTAGTATGTCGAATAGAAGGGAAGGGGAGAGGGAGGATTTTGTTTCCTTCCTTTAACTAAAGGAAACGGATATTGGGTTAGAATCATAAAGTTGTGTGAGGGATGCCGGGAGGAGTGTAGGAGGGCAACACTAGTGTGTATGTGTGTAAGTTAAGGGTATAACAATATGTAGATAGTATTTTACTAAATAACTGTTCTTGATTCTCCCTCTCTCTCTCCACATACAGGACACACTATTCCGGTATATTTATAGAGGAGGAGGCCTTCATTCATAACACAACTGTGTGAAATAAGTATCGCATCGTCCTGTCGTTGTCATTCTGTCCTTTCGTTTCTTTGAAGCCACAATGGTATTCAGTGGAGGCAGGATGCTTATGTTCTATATAGAACACAGCGTGTAGAATATACGTCTCCCTCTCTCTTCCTCTCCCTGTCTATCCAACCTACTCTCTACTCTGCTAGGATAGGATGGAATGGGCTGGGATGTATTGTGGTGTAGAAAGAATGGCACACAGATGGAATGGAACCAACGACAACAAGACTTCCGATTGCACACTTTTTACTTCCTTTCTATTTTTATGAAAGATGGTCGTTTTTGACAACCCAACTTATATTGTCAAGTGAATAATTTTCTCCCATCTCCCGTCATGTATCCACGTGAAATACTATTGGGTCCTGTCCTCTCCTCATTATTCCAAGTTCTTTTTTACACTAAAAGTGTACAATGTATGTGTTGTCTCTGATCCGTCCGCATTCTTCCCGTCATTTTCGGAACTAAATACACACAAAATGTTGTTCAGGAATTTTTCATGTGTAATATGTAGGCATGCATAGGATGATTCGTCTCTTTTTCAATTAAATTATTTAAAATTGATAGCTTAAACCTGAACCTTTAAACAAATTTGTTGTTTGTGGATTTTAATTTGTAAAACATTCTTGCTACACAATTTCAAATTTGGAGGAAAAGGACTCAAGACATCTTTTTATGATATGCCACACATCAAAAGGGTCAGAAAACTTGTGTGTGTATGTGGAATGTTTCCATAAATGTAAAAATGCCAGTCTGCTATGGCATGGCATTATCATAAGTTACAATTGTCAATGTAAATATTCTACGTCAAGTACATCATACAAAGTGAACTGATGTACTAAATGTCAATTACTGTACTGCTTGGTAGAGATTTTAGTAATTTTGAGAGAGTATGAGGATGATGATGAGAATCAAGAGAGAATCAGAGAATCAACCAAGTTTTTCTTTCTGAATGTAAATACGGACATTTGTGAAAGAATTGTCCCTAATTTTGGTTTCCACCCTCGTTTTTGTATATGTAAGCTTCTTTTGTGAGACTGCTTTGTACAAATTCAAGTTTGAAAGTGGTCATTTGACGGGGTTTAAGTGTTCAAGTCATGATGAGGTCACACTGTTTAATTCTTCTTATGGACATGTTACTTACTACCAGTGAACACACATTATCATTGGACTGTGGGGTTGAAGTGTATGAAGAACTGAGGAAAATGATGGCGTGGGTACAACTAACGATAACTTATCGTCAGTATTTTCTCCTCTCTTCCTCTCTCTACCTTTGAATTGGTTTTTTCAAACAATACGAGATAAAATATCCCCACGTGGCGTAGCCCATTAGAAGGATAGAATGTTTGACAGAAAAGTGACAAACATGTCCGTTAGTCATATAATATGACTCATATTGATTTGACTGGTAGGATTATGAAGTAGTTTGACAAATTGTTTGGTTTGTTCCATCGACTTGTTGTAAAGATTGCTCTTTGTGAATCTTTGTGATTTACATTTTCACTGTATGTGTGTCTAATTATATGGTTGAGATGTGTAATACGTAACATTCGTTACATTGTTGGTTTTCAAATTTGTAATAGGACACCGTCACCGAGTGAGCATATTCCGTGTGTATACTCGTGTAATTATACTGATGATTTTTATTTTATTCCGGGTGGTTCATGTAAAGTAAATGAGTTATAGGTAGAGTTTAGTGCCAAATTGTTGTTTCAAAATAGTTTGAGACTGAGTACAAATGGCAAATGATGCTGACATGAGTGTGTATGTGTGAGGAAACCGGAAATCGACCCTGCCTCTTTTGGTTTAGCAAAAAGAATGTTTTGTTAAATTTTATTTGTTAAATTTTATATGTAATCATTCCATCTGCTACTCTCTTGTTGTTATCTCGGTTTGGTTCCCTCTCGCATTCATTTCTCCCTGTCTCTCCGTCTATTCAGTTTCATCAACTTTGCTAGCCCTTTTACCCACTTAATTCGTGAATGTTGTGTATGTGTGTAGTTGTTGTATAGTAGAGTTGTAGGTTACAAGTTACAGACGTATTGCAGGGTACAGTTCTAAATATCTCGTGTGTGTGTGTTCTATTGCTCACTTTAGTTTTAACTTTTTGATGTATCCATGCTATATGTAATGATGGTTGTGTGGAGGGGTGACATTCAGTGCACGTAATTTACAATAGACCTCATACAATACACACACACGACTTAAAAAAATACACACACACAATTGTGACAAAGCGAGGGCGAAAATATACATGCCTACATCTTTCCCTCCTGCTTCTATTTGTCATGTTGTATGTGGCATACTCCTCTAAAATGACTTTCATGCTGTATCTTGTTGTTCCGTAATTTAAAATGTCTCATCCACTCCCTTGTCACATATTGCTGTGTGTGTGTTTGTGTGGTTCACTAGGAGTTCAGCTTGAGTGTTTCTATTAATTTATTTTTTTGTGTACGTAATCTTTTTCAAGAATCATAATTTATTTACTTTTTGAAAATTTTCACCTTGAGATATGAAGATTGGTTTCATCTACCACGAATGCTTCATGTATAGTAACAAAAAAAAATTTCAAAATTAGTTTGGAAATAATTTTCTATGTTCAAAATAATATTAGTAAATGATAGCCTATCATTGAGATAACAGAGATGGTGACAAGTTTAGAAAAAATGAATATCCGACCATACAGGATGATTTGAAGAATATTCGAGAAGTCTTGTGGAATAAGAATGGAATATGTCTGCCACCTAAATAAATCTTGAAGATGTTCAAATGTATAAAAACCACTTGGGTATAGTTGTAGTTGATAGCTGTTGTGGTGGTGTGTGACTTGGGGCATTGCTGAGTTGGAAAAAAATGAGCAAAATATTCATTGGTTTCATATTTTCCTATCTTGTCATTCAACTTTGCTCCATTCTTTTTTCTAATAGTAGCTTTTATTTCGCAGAAACATGATAAGCCATAGGACAGTCACATTCCATTTATACATCCACGACAACTCGATTATTTATAGTTTCTTCTCCCCGTTTCCTTCCTGCCTTTCTGTGTCAACGTTTGTATCCGAATTGTTCTCACACAGTATACACACACACACGCAGTCGGTTGTACTGTGTTTTGAAAATAAGTCAACAAAGGTGTTGTACGTTTTAGTGTATGTAAAGTCAATGATGATAAACTTAATCATTATACTATATCTTAACTATATCATTATTGTTGGGTAATATTATAATATTATAAAATTGAAATACAACAACTAGATGGAAGATGATAGTGTCATCAAGGAGGATTGAGTGAAATTTTTTCGCGATGAGAATTGAATGGAATATTATAATATTATATTGGTGTGTGTGTGGTATGGTATGAGAGGGAGATTAATCCTCTCAAGACACTATGATAAATTGGAAGGATGTCATGAATGAATGAATGGATGAATGAATAGGAAAAAAATATTTTATCTAGAATTGATTGAAAAATGGCAAAGACTTGTTTCTTCTGTCCATGCAGATGTCCTTGTGTATGTTCCATATACACAGTGTGTACTACACACAGCACAAATGAAGTACAAGATGATTATTATATCATTTAATTCAAGTTAATGGAATGGCAAATAGCACTGTCACGTGAAATCTGAGGACTCTCCCTCATACACTACAGTTTAGTTAGTCAATAAGATACAGTACAAGTTGCAGATTTTTTCAATGGGAGTACATAATGATATGATTAGATGATATTCTGAATGGTCATATTGAAACGAATCTGTATTGTACTGTCATGTGATGAATAAGTAGTCATATTAGTATGATTCTGATTCTTGGTGTAAGATGTACCAAGTCTCCACACACACAAACTGAACCCAAATTGGACACACCTTGAGACAGTTAAAATTGGAGTTTTCTTCAGTTGGTTGATTAACTTGAACTACTACTTGAAATTGTTTACATTTTTGCCTATTTACTATGTCATTTGTCTTTTTTTCTGTATCAATATTGAGACCTACAGAAGAACAGTCAGTTTTCAACTTTAGGAAGAAGAGGAGAGGGACACATAGCGTTGGTTGGAGAAATGAGATAAGCAATAGTGATGTTGACACGACTCTCAGTCATGTTTAATCAAATAATAGTTTGTCGAATTAATTTGGACAGAGAATTGTTTTGATAAAAAATGACATGGTCATTTTCTATTTCTGACAGGAAAGTATTAACGTGTGTGGTTGTGTGTGCGTGAGAACTGAGAAGAAGCTGATTAAGGATTATGACAGTCATGCCGGTCTCTGTACATTAGTATTTAGTATAGGATATGTACATGTATGTAATATTATGACGACAATATTTTTTTACGGTAGAAGAAATGGCTGTAAGCTTACACTTATGTTGTGGCCTCTCAGTTCATTTGTTCTTACTCAGCAAAACCTATTAGGTTCAGTCCTTTACATATGGTATACGTGGAGAGGGTAAAGGGTGGCCAGACCCGCCTGCAGTCGACAGTATTCCTCAACATACTCCGTATCTTCAAGAAAGTAGCAAAATTTATGGAAAAAATAAAACAAGATTTCAAAAATGATCTCCTCTCTTGAGATACAAATTTTTGTAAGCTTTTTATGTCCAAATTTTTTCAGCCTCCGTAAAATAGGGTTTATAGTTTGTACCCTTTTCCATACGTCTGAATTACAAACATGGAGTACTCGTGTGTATATTTTAAGACAAGTGGAGGGAATACATGATAAAGTTCTCGGCGTTACGTCTTCATTTTTTGTCGATACTATGCCGTATGGAAAGATTTTTGAACGAAGCAATTTCTTCTGTTGGCAACCGCCACGTACTTTTTTTGTACTTTTTTTGGATTAATTTCTCCAATTAAAATTCCATTCTAATAATTTCTGGAATCTCATGGAATGTCATTTAATCATTTTGATTGGGAAAGAATAGTAAGTACAATGAATCTTTTGTTTCCATTTAGTCCATCCTTTAAAAAAGAATTTATTTAGTTGAGGAGCAGAGAATGAAATGGGTTCTCCATAAAGTTCAAAGTAGTTTCGTAACATGTGGATAGTTAATTTTTACAAGATATTAGGCATTGTATTGACACGAGTTCAAATATTTTAGGTTTAATAAAGCTTGCTTCCTGATTTTATGGATAGCTTATTCCACGGCGTATGCCTTACGACTTCCTTAATTTTCCAAAAGAACTTTAAAACTTTTCATTGTGTCATTCGGTAGTGTTAATACAATGGCATAGCTGAGCAAGCCAAGTCCATTGATTCAGGATGTTGTCAAAAGGAAAATGAGAATAAATTTAGTGACGAAATAGTGGAAGTTGGGGAGTAGAGTGGAGGGTTGTTGGTATGTGTGTGTGTGTACCCAAGTAGTAATTCGAGTCTGTGTATAATATTATAATGTAGACTGGCTGTTCCAGATAGTCGTTCTTCATAGGAAATTAATGATTTTGTGTACATTATAAAACTCGGGCTTCCGACTCCATGCTTTGGGAACTTCACATGTGGGTGGTGGTGTAGTAGTAGTCGCTGTATGACGTTTTTCAACTACTGTATGCTTCTGTGTGTATCTATGTGTAGTCAAATGAATAATAATATTGGGTTGCAGAAGACGTGGTGGTGAGGTTGGAGTTGATGAGAGAAGAATGAGGAGCTGATGATGCATCAGCACTGCTTCTACAAAGTTTCTCTCTTCATTCACACACACACATGTCATGTATTGAATCTACTAAAAGTACTGGGCTTTATACACACTTTGTATTTATTACTATCTGCTCTTAAAATTATCCAATTAGATTCCGCGTAGTCTTTGTACGCAGGAATAACTAGAATAATCATTATTCATGAAAATACAAGAATTCATTGGCCAAGTCAGACATCATGGTATCACACACACAGTGTAAAGAGTGAATGTAACATAAAATATAAATTGAGTATTTAACTTGGTTATACCCAGAGAAGAAAAACCTCTGGGTTTCTATTCACTATGGGGCATGATTTGATGAACAAGTACATTTCGTGTTATGATGCTATTCCGCATGTAAATGCTACCTGCTGTTGCTCGTGTTCATGATTCACACTCTACACACGCTCTCTTCCTTCTACAACAATATTAGTCTCGAATTCTTGTGATTTTGATGCATCATGTTTTTTCTTCTGGAACTCACTCACTTATTCGTACTTTTCAAGAAATATTGTACACAAAATAACGAATAGCGTGTCTGTCTGTTGGGAAGTGGTGTGTGTGTGTGACTACAAACACTGGGCAAAGTGTTCCCATGTTTTCTTTAGCCTGTAATATGCGGAACGATTCGACTTGGGTGAACTAAACTACGCAGTCAATGAGCTTAACAGAGTGAGAGAGAGGGGAGGGAGAGGGAAAAAATTTACGTGAATATATAAGTGTGTCACATCCTTCTTCCGTTTAGTTTTTCCTCTCTGAGCTCAGTCGTTGGATTCTTAGAAGGTGTAGGGAATTTTTTAAAAGCTCTGAGGGCACCCCATCCTATTGACTGCTTATAGAAAAAAGTGAATTTGAGAGAGCACTCTCTCTCTCTCTCTCTCTCTCTCTCTCAAAACTTGGAATCATTTCTTTCCTTGAGAATGGTGGCAACCTCGCTTTTCCTGCGGAATTATCAATGAATATTTTGAGAAAATAAGGTTGCACAGTACGGCCCAACTTTGGTTTTTAATATAAAGTTGGATCATTTTGACAACTCATGTAATTTTGGTGTTGATTCCTCCATAATTAGTTTTCTTCATACATATTGATTTGTGTGGGAATATTGCTCTGTTTAAATATGGAGAAAATATGTTTCTTTTGTGTATTTCTGTACTTACATTTCTGTATAGCCGTAATATTTAAATTCGTATAACGATGTTTCCTATAATCATCAAAACTTTCAAATGTATGTACTTAGTAAGAGATGTAGAATTTACAACGTAAGCTGTCGCTACATTATACATTGGATTATGATGTGTGTTTGTGTCAGTTACTTACTATTCTTCATCTCTTGTAACATTTTGTTGTTGTACTACATATATACTCTTGTAGGATGTTCTATATTAGTTATTTACACTGTTGGCTGGGAAAGTCGGACGTGTGAATTTGACGGATCCCGGTGAGGTTGATGAAAATTCAATCTGAACAAGAAGGGGTATGACGTAAATGAACAAGAGTGATGATGTGCAGCCATCATGTAACTATTTCATCATATTATCAGTCTATATAAACTCTGGGGCCCTATATTACCTATTATATTTAAATCCTTGTTTTTGTTTCTTGCCTTCTAACTAGCGAGCCAACTTTTGTGTTGCAATATGTAGTAATTATCGACGAGGAGAGTCGGATTTTGGATTCTCCCATGACATACTTCCCGTTTATGAGGAACTTTAGTTCCGTAGCTGAACTAGCTGATGATTTTCATTTTAAAAAGTGTGGAACTCTTCATACGCACAATATGATGATGAATAGGATCACTTTTTCTTCAAAAATTAATGCAAAATAATTTGTTTTATGAAAAAATGATGAACTGTGAAGGTTTGTTGACAAGTGGAGCGAAGCCACGATCGTTGATGGAATCCATGGATAATTCTGAATGAAGATTTTTCATGTGAGACTTGCATAAGTAGTACATGTGTGTCTAATAAACTCTGATTTCCTTGGCTTACATTGAATGAACAAGATCGTCTGCAATAGGCCAAGTGCCAATGGTAATACAGAATCTGCAACTACGGCAAATAGACATTGTGTGGGGGGAAGAGACGGTTCACGGCTTGACTCGTTCGTCTTATTCATAACTTTTGCTCTGGTTTCTCCCGCCCGATTTCCTGTGTTTGGAACTGTGGCTCTCTGACTTTGTCTAGCACTTGTACATATAGGTACACATGTAATAATTTTTTTCAAGACATGGTGTTACGTACATAAAACGTCTGGTACATCGTTTTTTTGAGCCATCACGTTCCTCTCTGTTTTTTTCTGATCTTGCTGTGTGCAGTGTAGGTAGGTAGGGATGTACGTACTTAAGTCAAGTTTGTCGATACATACTCATTCATACAACATACATTAAATTGGTATTATAGATGGTAGGATAGAGAAAGGAAGAAGTGTATTTGTTGATGCGAAAAATTTTCTTTGTTTTTCTTTGATGTTCTCATAAAGATTGTCCATATTGGAACAAGAGGAAGGGAAGGGTATTTACGTAGAATGTAGATGGAGAAGAGATGTGGTTGAAAGATGCATTCATGAATCTTCGACATCCGTTGTTGGAAGTTTACGCTTAAGTGTCAAAATAAGAATAGATAAGAATTTCAACTTTGAGAAATACCATCAATCGCATTTTTTTTTAAAAAAAATTACTTTCTGTTAAAGAAATTTTCTTGGATGTCGTCGTTTAAGTATGTACAAAAATGAGAATATCAATGTGAATCATATCAGCTCATCAAGTCATTGGAATTATTTTGAATCTTACGAATTTCAAAAGGGAAGGAAAATGGCAAAGTAAATAATTTGTTTTGTCCTTATTTTTCAGTATATTGGCTGTTTGGATGTGAATACGTCAATGAAGAGTCTGGATTTTGACACAAGGTCTCTCATAGCAAAGTGAGTATCAATGATAACATTTTTACTGATTTTAGGGGAAATGGTTTTAGATTATGTAAGATTTTGATTCTGGTTCTGACATACATTAAAAATATATGACAATCATTTTCTTTCTTTTTTTACAGGGAGTGTATAAATCTAGTTTGTGAGGCAGCCGGGCTGAAATCTGTGGACAAAAAGCGAAAGGTAAGGAATGACATTTCCTTTGTGAATTTGTGTCACGGTTACAATAAGGTACCTTGTAACTGAGGTGATGATATCCTATTTTCGGTGGGCGACTCGAATCCGAGTATTACGCAACAGTCTGGATTTTTTCCCCTTCGACTTTTTCTTCTCTTGACTATAGTTGTGTTTCTTTTTTAAAGGATGAATTAAGTGTTGTGGTGACTAGTCTGATTCTGGTGGTTAACAACATATTTTAGAGAAGCTGTGTGTGTATCACTTTTAATCTTTTCCCTTTGATGAATATATTAAGTACAAAATTTGTATTACAAATTTTAACGTGGGAATTCATTCTTGGAAATGTTAGTTCTCCTTGACAAACGGATTGTGTATTTTCATTGCCTTTTAATATCATGATTTGATATATAAATTGTCGATTGATATTCCTCTGGATATTTTTTTTGAGTAATTATTTCTTTTCATTTCTTTACTGTAAGAACATTTCGTATATTTAAAATGTTGAAGGTGGAAGTCGTATGTTTTGAGTAGGATAAAAGGTTGACAGAGCATTAGTTAGCTTGTGTATACGTATTATTAAATTAATGGAAATTAAAGATAGTGCAATGGTGGGATAGGGAAGGAAATGATGAGCTGAGAATAGTTTTGTCTTTGCTTATGAATATGTACAACAGTGAAGAGTAGAAAAGTGGGATTACATGAGGGAAAATAGTATGTAAAATACAGTTCTATTTTATCTTTGTTTGTAGAAGGGACCAGGGCCAGAGAGAGAAAGTAGAAAGTCTGGACAATCAAAATGTGTAAAATGTATTTTCTTATGCGCGAAACCCAGTTTCAGGAGAGTTGTTTGAGTTGGGTGTGCAGTAGAGAGAGAGAGAGAGGTAGAAGGGAGAGGAGGGGACTAGTGGGGGGAATATAGGAGAGTCATGTTGTATCTACAAGTAAGTCTTCGTAATAAAGTAGAGGTGATTGCGCCATGGAGCTCCGTGTAGAATGAAAGAGAGAGAGGATTCAGGTTGGAGATAGAGTTGCATGCATATGTGAGGAAAGTGTGGGCGGTGAGAGAAAATTATCGATCTTTCCTTAGGTCGGAGTCGGATGTGGCTGGTTGGTCTGGTACTTGTCTAAAGTATCTTTCTTGTGTGTGTGTCTGTGTGTGTGCACTGATGGCTGGCTACGTTAGCGGAGTCGTAGAAAGTATGGATCTTTCATTCATAGATTTTTTTTGCACGTTTTGCAAGTTACTTTTTATTTCGCATGTAACCAACTAGTCCGTTTTGCTTACCGGTTCTACCGAACAGGGGCTTTCCTATGGACTCACCCTTATAGTAGATTACATTTGAACGTGTATTCTTTAGAAATGAGCATGTTATATGTCATACACATAATATATTATATGTACGTACAATAGAAGATGGCCATTGTGCCTAGCCTACCTACGTACAAATATAATTCCCTAGGACTAGCTTCTACATTGGTTAGCCTATGGTCGTGTTTTTTGAAATTTCTTGGTATTATTAGCTAACATTTTTGTTTCCTTGCGTCAAAGCTTTTGGCTTTCAGAATTCAGAGAACCGAGGTAGTTTGGTCATGGTCACGTATTACCCACAGTTATGTAGGTTATTTGTGTGTACTGTACGTAGTCTATTCCAATTATAATGTTATATTACGTGTGTGTATGAGAGAGAGAGAGAGAGAACTTTACGAGAGTGAAGGGAAATGATTTTAATCATTATATGAAAGAAATTCTTCAACAAATTTCAGCATTTTTGTAAAATGCTGTAGTTCTTTTCTTCTGCATGTCCTTTTCCAAGTCTAATTGTCATGAAGAAAAGAATATTTTCCTTTGAATCATAGTGAAGTGTAGAGTTTAAAAATTATTAGGCATTTGATTTTTTTCTTTATGTACTGTGGATAGGACAATTTTGCATTACTTCCTTTGGAAACATACTAGGAATTTTTGCTTGTAATAGTAGACCGTAGACAATATTGGTTATGTAAGACAGTGGATGACTAATTATTGGATGTAGATTCATGATTGTCAACTACCAGGTCAATTCTTGAGTTCATGCAGGTGATAGAAACAGCTTTCTCCACACACACAAGTTTTACCATTGGTGCTAACTTAGCACTAAGTGGAATGTGTGTGTGTGCAGAGTCAACGAAATTCACGGTATGGATACAACAGCTTGTTCGTCGGAGGAGGAATGGGCCATGTCAGGAGACTGATATAGCTAAGCGGAAAAGGAAGTTGTGCATACGTCGGGCAGGGGATAGATACAATATTCTACAGCCACTACGGTACGATGATGTTGGAAAAGTTAATAGAGATTTTGTGTGAAAGCTAAACGTGAGACTTGTGATCTAAGCGAAGAATTCGTAAACAAAGCGAATCCGGTTGAAGCGTTCTTTTTTTTTGTACGAGTAATAAACAAAGGCGAAAATATCAAAATCGATAGAATATAGTGTGGAGCCGAGGGCTACTAGGCTAACCTGAAAACCTGAGATAACTCTGTAAATGAACAAAAACACATGTATTCGTGTTCATATTCGGCTAACTTTGTACTCTCTTCTTCTATATTTCTCTTCCCAGTTTTCAGTTGACGAGTTCACTTTTTATGACTCATGACTGACGTACATTTGGGTTGTATATGGATATCCTGATGAGATTAATTTGATATCATCTCCAGTCTGAGGCGTGACCTGCAAAACAAGAGTACTTAAAAAATAGATGTGCTACACACACACACACACTATGTCATTCATGTGTGGGGATTTATTTCATTCAAGTTCATGTACATAGTGCAGTCAATTAGCACTTATATTTCAGATGAAGAGTTTTTTATGCAGTGAAAATTTGTTGGAATATGGAGAACAATCCTATATCCATGAATCCTACCTTAATAATTTTTTAATGATTATTTTTGATCTTTTGTAGACTGATCGGCGAGTGGCTCGCATACTAGGGTTGAGACCAAGATTGGACCAAGCGGGTGAGACACGTGATTTTGAAATATATTCATTGTGTGTATTCACAATTGTACGGATATTAATTTATTACCATTTTGGTTAAAAATAGGATCCGATGCCCATCTAACGATAACAAGTACCTGCTTAAAGCTAACCAGCCTTGACACAGGAAACGTCATTGCAACTCACGACTTGCCTAATATATCTTTTGCTTCTGGTGGTGATGCGGTACGTTCCTCAATAAGCCATTTAAATGTTGGTTTTTGTAATTTTATTGTTAAATACTTTAATATTTTTATTACTTTTAAAATTAAACTGTTGTGATTAAATTATGAATTTGATTATTTTTCACTTAACAGACAATGCTTGACTTTGTTGCCTATGTGGCCAAGGATTCAGTTATTGGCAGAGCTTGTTTTGTGCTAGAGTGCGGGTGAGTTGATATATACAATTAATTCTTGTACTGGTCATGATTTGAAGAAGGGAAATTGAACATTTTTCTATGGAATTGTAATAATTTTGATTATATTTTTGTGATAGGGGACGTGCCCAAGACGTCATAACGACTGTTGGCCAGGCTTTTGAGCTTCGATTTAAAGAGTATTTGCAAAAAAGGCCTCCTCCTCCTCGGTAAGTTGACACTTGTCATTACCACTTCGATGCGTAACATGCAGTGAAAATGATTTAATGAGGGTCTAATAATTTGATCGTTTTATAGGGGACAGAATGATGATGAGAGAGAATATTACAATGACTTGCCTGGAAAATATCCTCCCACGAGGTCAGTTTGACCATAAATTATCAGAAGTATAATCGCAAATATAACTTTAAGGTCAATTTAGTCAAAATGAATGATTAGCGTTTCCAATTTCCTCTCTAAGAAATCCACTACAAAACTATAGTATATGGAAAAGTATAACGAGGGATATAATAGAAAATTCTAATATTTGTATTCTGAATTCAAATATTTTCTGAATAGCCGTAACTAGCATTGAAATAATATATAATGAAAACTAGCATGTTGTGGACATATGGGATACTTTTCAAAAGCCAAGTAAGAAATGGAAGGTCAAAGGGTGTTTCATCGCCACTTTTCTTTTACGTGTTTCTCCATCGTTATTTCAGAAGAGACTATATTATCCTTGCTCACATTTCCTGAGGATTGTAGAATTGTGAGAGCACATACGCTGACCTTTGATTCACTTTCTCTGCTTTTGAAAAAGTCCAGTGAAAGCGGAGAACATGAATGGTGACCCAAAAATATATGACGTAGTTAAGGTATTGTAACATTTTCCCTGCTTTTGTGTCTTTAGTCCACCTGAAACTTCGAGCGCGACTTTTGTGCGGGGCGGACAAGGTACGCAACCGACGTCATTGTCATCACTGAAAGAAATGGGGAAAGCCAAAGTAGGCGGTAGTGGCCGAGCTAAAGGAACACCCACTCTTGTACTGCCAAATGATAACAAAGGTAATTCTTATAGACGACATTTCCCTCTTTTCTCTCTACAACTTTGATGTGTATCCCACTGCCATTTCTCAACACCGGATTTTGTACCGATTTTGTTATACCTGTATTTTGCAACGTGTTCACTAACTACTGTATATATATTGTACACACACACACACACACTTTTTATGTAATTCAATTCAATTAGAATCCAAGACTTTCATGTTTTTTATCCCCTCACCAAAAGTGTATATGACCTGGTCACCTGGAGCATTGGGCAGTATAGTAATACGTTATGTGGGTGGAACTAGACTCGTCCTTTAATTGAGCACAGTGTCGTGCCGTGAAATGGATTTTCACTAAAAAATGTATGTGTGTGAAATGACTAACGAAATGTCGTTCTTTCAATTTGTCATTCACGTGAATTCTGTGCTGTGTTCCTTTCATCTTACCATCTTTGCCCTTTTCGTTTGAAGTTTTTCCCCCGTTACACTCTCCTTCCTTTCCTTCCTTATGAAACTGTTCTCTCAATTAATTATGAGTATTTCATCTACAATTATATGAGGGTCTAATAACGTAGAAGTTTAATATATGTACATTTTTTAACATTTCAGATGTCATTAGCGTCAACTTGATCGATTTTGAGGCTCCGACTCCACCTGCATTTGGACCTTCTACTCAGGACAAAAATTTGGAGGCACTTTTGTTAAGTGGTGGAAGTACCATCTTACAAGATGGACAAGGAAACGAACTGAGTGGTTCAGGTTTAATTTCTCCTGGACATGCCAAAGATCCTTTTAATATGCGTAAGTGAATTTCCAATATATGTTTATGCGTATGTGACTGTGTGCGTACTACAGAAAAACATTAGAAATATTCGGGGTTTAACGCTTCTTTCTTTTGAAAATAAGTAACCAGCATTTGAGGTGCTGAAGTCAGAATAGAGAGAAAATAGCACTCTGTCCTGGTCATGCTATTAACAACCCAGACGACGTTATTGTACAAGCATCCGAGGAGTGACAAGCAATATACACTGATAATATGAAGTGATTTGTCTTGATTTCTCGTCAAAAACTAAAAATGAATTAGCTTAAAATAGTGACGAGCTGGGACTGGGTGAGCAATAAAGAACGTTTGACAGGAAAGTGGAGGAGGAAAATGGAGAATTGCGCTAAAATGTGAGTGTACATGTTGTTGTACGTCGGATGGTTGAAAGAAAGAAGGGAAAGTAGAGACGTAGAAGACTGTGTCAATGTTAGGAACGGAAGAGAGTGTTGTGTAGGCGTTCTTTATGCATAAAACTTGGATTTATTTATGTTACGGTGCTGTCTGACTGAATTGTCAGAAGAACATTATACTCCCACATTTTCTTTTCCTTTTTGTTGTTGTTACTTATACTACAGACTTTTGAGGGGGGACTTTCCTACTAGTATTTTCCCCTCTTATGAATAAATTATGAAGCTTTACTACCTACGTGTATAGTCTAACATAGGATAGGACCTCGTAGATGGTCTCATTTAGTCTTATTATAGAGTAATTGAATTTTTTTGCGTCTCTTTTTTTAATGGAGTTGAATGAATTAAACATTGGATACTTTTTTCTTTTCTTTCTCTAGAACCATTTGTCCATTCACTACCCAATTCTTCTACACCATTGACGCCAGCCGATCAAAAAGCTCAATTGGAAGCGGAATCTTGGTTCCATGGTGTCATCAGCCGTGGGGAAGCAGAAGCTCTGGTTCAAAATGTACGAAATAAAATATTTGATTTTTCTAGAATGTTACTTTACGTGTGTAATTCGTTGTTGGGATTTGTAAAAGAATTTGTCTTTAAATTTTAGGATGGAGACTTTTTAGTACGCGAATCTCAAGCAACACCTGGCCAGTACGTGTTAACAGGAAGGACAGGTGCTTTGTTAATTTAGTTTTTTCAGCTTCGTTTTTGATTGTCGTCGTCAAATATCTGTAGAGTTCTATCAGAGCTAATAATATGAATGTAACTTTTTCAGATAACACAGCGAAACATTTACTCTTGGTTGACCCAGAAGGCGTGGTATGTAATATACTTGTACTATGTATCACAATATTCACAATGTCATAAATTACTATTTCATTCGAAATTTCATGTTCTACAATTAAATTTTGAATAATTGCTACAGGTACGTACAAAAGAAAAGGAATTTGATAGTGTGATTCATCTCATACGTAAGTGCCTTTCATTTCTCGAATACGTTCAGTACAGAATAATGTGTCTGCAAAAAGATCAGAAATATATTGACTGGTTTTTTAATTTTCTTTTTATATATATAAAAAAAAAAAAAGGTTATCACAGTGATAATAGTTTGCCCATAATATCGGCTGAATCAATGGTTCTACTTCGTCACCCTATAACTGCTTGTTCGAGAAATGTCAACGCATCATCATCATCATTACAGTGATGTTTAGGACAAATTTCTTGGTACGATATTTCGTTTTGTGGAATATATACTCTTCAAAAGAATTCAAGTCATATCATCATCGTGTAACTTTTAAGAAAAGATGTCCACAAAGTTAAAAAATGGAATATATAAGGAGCGAAAACTAAGCCATTATATGAAAATTTTTATTCCAATTAGCTTAGTTAATAAAGATTTTAACTTTTCAAAAATACACTAATAAAATAAATATTTAAATATATTAAATATATCCAACCATATATTTGGTTTTATTTCAAATAAGAACTTCACATTATATGCCATAATGAGGAGACCAAAGTAAGACTGTATTTTGATAGTTTATTGATAAGACGTTTTAAATTATGATTTTAAACATTCTGCAATTATTGTTTCAGTTGATTACTCTCTTCTGTCAATAAATTTAGTGAATTTTAATTTTTTTTGTTGCTTTTCACTACATTCTACTAACACATACATCTTCATTTTGTATCCTTGTCTGTGTCGTAGAATAAAATGTTCGTTTTTTCTTATCGAAAATATCCCATTTTATTCTTCAACGTGTTTTCTGCACCAAAGACTCACTTTTCACTGTATTTTTATTCCCTTAATTTATTGGAAATATGAAAATATTTTCTTGAATAAAAATTTGAAAAGTTTTAAGCTTGAAAAGAATTTTAAGGAGCGTCAGCAGCACATATCAGTATTTCTGGCTAAAAATAATATTAATTGATTTTGTAGGTATTGCACACGATAAATCATTTATTCAAGTTTAATTTCGTTTTAACTTGACATCATTTTAAGATTTTTCATACAAGATGTTTAATTTCATCATACATAATTAATGAAACTGACAAACATACTGCTAAAAATATATTTGAATACTCATAAGGTGGTAGTTGGTTTAGTAATAAACTTGATCATATAAAAATTAAGCCAAGCTTTTTCCTGTAAAATCCATCCATCTAGTAATTATCTTGAGGTGAGGAACATGCTTGCAACATTACACTCTAGAAAATAATGATGATGATGAATTTTCAGTAACAAACTTAATCATTATTATAGTTAAAAACTGGACGATAACAATAAGAAATAAGTTATTGAGTTATTGAATTTTGTATAGTACGTGATTTCACCCTCTCTCTCCACACCCTCTCTGAGAGAAAGTCTCTTCTTTTTTTGCTTCATGTACAGGGCGTACATATTTTAATGTATATTTAGTATCTAGTACAATGCGACGGTTTGATGACTTTCAATTTATATTTTAATTAATTAATTTTTATGGTCATACAGTCGATGAAACTTGGGGACGGCGGAGAAGGTACATAGGTAATCAATATGGGAAACTTGTATAGTACAATATGGTATAAATGATAGTTGCGAAACTAGTGATTAAATCCATTATTTAATTGATTATTAGATATTGGTTTAGTGTCTTGACTCGGCCTGTACACAGGGAGTATCGTTGGATAACGGTCTTTGGACCGAGAGAGAGTTCCTCCACCTTCTCTTGAATTTATCGGATAAGTGGCTATCATGATTGGGAGTTGCAACTTTATCCTTTTGTCCAGACTGGCTGGTTGAATGATGAACTGCACAATTGATTAACCTTTCATTTTCAAGATCTATGAACGAATATTTAATTTTTCAATAGTCTTGTCTTTTTAAGACACTTACAAACAAATCGTATTGTATCCTTATGAGATGGCATCCTGAAATTTTTTTTTAAAAGGAGTTGTTAGCTTTGACAAATATTATAATTTTAAAATTAATGCATAATTAATGTAATGTTAAAGACTAAGAACCTCTCAGGTTTGTAGGTGGTAAAGGTGGGACGAGGAGCTGAAAATAATGCACATTAATCACATTATGAATCTTTTAAAACGCGTTGTAACACGAAGTGTATATGTATTGCATACAAAAGTTGCACTTTGCAAAACGTACTTTTTCGTTTATCCATTCATCCTTATGATTAGGTTTGATTTTCCCTTTTGTAAATGCTGATAGTTCACGACCTGTCAAGTATTTACGTTTATGTCATCTGAGAAAGAATGGCAAAATATTTGCACAATGATTTTGAAAAAAAACTCACGTTCCGTTCCGACAACTTTCCCTCGAGCTGTGTACTGAATCGTCTACATTATCCAAATACAAATTCATATTCTTTAGACAATTCAGAATTTTAAAAAGAACCCTATTTTTACATTATAGATATGACAAAAGATTTCGACTTTACAGGATGGGGCAATAATAGATAATCATTGCGGTTCAGTTTTGAGTTTAATGGATCTTGCCCATTTTCTATCACTAAGATGGAAATGAAGAGGGGTAGACTAAACATTTGCTACTTAATAAATCAGACTCACTTCTGTCAATACAGCCTGTGTGGATCTTATTGTTGTACGACTTCGATTATTGATGGAAGCCCAAACGCATCTAATGGAACAAGAAACAATTTTGAGAAGGCTTATAGTGGAAGGACACTGTGTCTTAACTTTTACGAATAATTTTCAATTACATCATTTCCCCAGGCACATATCCGCCTTTGTCCAGTCTCACTCGACAAGAAACCACACCAGATTTACAACCCAAAAAACCCAACTTGTGCTCAATTTCACAATGGAACGGTTTCTGTAATATTTAAAATAATATTTTATCTGACACATTTTGGTGCACATGGGCATGGCCTTCAAAGAGGGTCAACGGAGCCAGGGACAAAAGTTGTCACATAATAATTTTTTTTGCTTTATTTGGAATAACTTACTGCAAGGGTACTGTACTGATCCTCGATGGACAAGTCGATGGGGCTCATAACAATGAAAACTTGCTGGTTCTTGTGAATTAGGCCATTTGAAGGACTCACTGTCATGAAATGAAGACAGGGGAACATGAGTAAATAATTAATCAACATTTTTGGTGTAGAAAATGACCACATATTAAATAAAGATTTGATGTTAATTCTTTGTAATTACCAAGTGCAGCTTTGCAGTAAAATTGTACCCATCCATGTTTTCCCAAAAATGTTGATGGTAGGCCCAATGGGAGTCCAAGTTTAAATGGAAAACTGTGAATACCCGGAGAAAGAAGGACAGGACCTTGACCTGTTGAAAAACATGCATTAATTACAGAGTTGATGTCAGGAGAAAGTAGGGGAAAGTTGAGAGACTTTGGGTTTTTTTTAATTCAGGATTTTGTACTTGGGTAAAGTCGTACTTCTGTACTTCATTAGTAATTCATAATCACAGTATTACTTGTGAAGTAAACTGAACTAGCCAGAGAATATTTGCATCAAAGTTTGAGATTAAAAATAGGATGTGGAAAATGTAAATAATTTGTACAGGAGAAAGAGAGAGAGAGAGAGAAAACTCTTTCCTTCCTACACACACTTAGTCACAACATCCCGAATACAAATAATTTATGTGTGTGCTTTATAAGTACAGTACATTTTTAAATTTTAATCTTTTCAAACCTGCTTCTCCTAGAAGTCGCATACGAAAATCAATGTAGCTTTCTTTGTCGTACAAACGCTCCTGTCCTCGGTTCTTCAGTCTGACACATCCTTCGCCGACAACATGGAAATACAAACCTGTTTTAAAAAAGAACAAGACCAAATTGATATGAAATAAAAATATTTGATGGCCCACGTCTTTCCATCTAACACCCCCATCTCACTTATTCTAACCCCATTCAAATTGTGCGTGTGTGGGAGTTGTACCTTCTGAGCTCCTCATTAATTGTTTTTTATTAAATTGTAATACCATACTTAGTGAGAACTACACAATTTTCTACTCTACTCATTGTACAGGTTTGACGAGGCATTAGCGTCAAGGAACTTTTGCATATAAAAATAAAGTTGAACAATTCCTACTAACAAATTTAGTATTTTAGAATAAGCTTGTTGAACATTGAATTACATTTTAATTTAGTTAATCCCTTCTTTCTAGTATAAATTTTTATTTTTCTCTGTTCTCATTTTCACTACAAAGGGAATGACGACAATACCATGTTACATTTACTTGTGATATTTTACATTTAAACTAGTTGTTTTAAAATCATTCTGTATCTCAATAATATTATGTACTGAAATTTTTCCCATTATAATTTCGGATGAGTTTGTTTTCTCAACATAGTAAAACGCCACAATGGATACCCAGCGTATCCTGTTTGTATCCCCACAATAAACTTTAATAATTGCTCTCCATGCTTTTCCATAGACTGTGATAAAATCATACATGTTCAATTAAATTTCTGAATGGTTTTAGGACATTTTGAGAATTTCGTTGTGATCTATTAAACATTTCTTTTTGCTGTTGTGATGATGGTAGAGAGAGATACAACTGACCACGCATCTCCAAATGTTGCAGCTTATTGGGTCAAATAAATAACTAGACCTATGACTGAACGACGCAAGGTCACATCTCCTCCTCTTCATCCTCCTCCCCTCTTTCGCCCACACACACAGTCTGTCCAATGTATTTACGTTGCATGCGGCAATCCTTTATATAGGTAGTTGTTACAAACTCTGTTTTTTTCATATATTACGATATAATACACAGACAACACATTATACGCTTTCCATACATGTGTGTGTGTGTTGTAAAATGCGTTTTTGTATGTGTGTATGTGTCTATGTAATCCTACATTTGCATAGCCATTTAGACCTCAATTCCCTAGGATAAAAAAGTGAATCCAAAGCCACCCACCCACACATTGAACTTAGATAATTATACTCATACATGTTATGGTATGTAAGTACTAGAACACAAATTGATTTTTGGTGTATATCTCAATTATTGTATCGCTAACCCCTACACACAGGGATTGTAACCCTTTCAGCCAGGATGACCATACTGTGTGCGTGTGTGTGTGTGAACACAAATATGACGGACCATGTGCGTCGTGCTGTGTAATAACAAGAGATACACAGTCACACAACACATCAGTTAAGTGCAGGATGAGATGATTGATATGGAAGAGACTCTAACTACCTCCATATACATACACGTACTCCTACTACACACAGTGTATTTGTATGGAAATGACATAATGATTAACAAAACTTCCATTTCCCCCTCCATGGGGATGACGAAAGTAGGAGTAATTAGTCATAAAAAGAAGAAAGAGAAACTTTTAAATAATTGACACAGTATAAAAGGAAACATACCTAGTGTAATATGTAGTGAGTGTATCTATCTACTGTTTCCATCCTTCATATACAAATAATTTTCAACTGTAAGTCCACCTTTCTGTGCACTTCCACTACACCACGTTAGCATAACAAGTACAAATTGCAAAACATTCTACAGCTACGTCAGTAATACAAATCCCAGTAAGTATTATGTGTGCGTGTGTGCATGTGTGTGTATTTGTGATGAGATGAGGTCCTAGAGTTTTGTACTATCATTGAATTCTACGAGTATATTTTCTCATTAGGTAATAAAAAATACATCAAAAGTATAATGCAATGAAATTATTTTAATTTGAATCAGTTCTTTCCTTTGATTTTGTCCAAATCTAATCCAATCTGACATACCATGTATTTTACTCTCTCTCCCTCACTCACTCTCTTGGAAAAATATTCTCATTTTCAAATCTTGTCTCTCTCGTCCTATTTTCCGAGTTAGATATATTCTGACGTCCAGTCTCTCACAGACAGAGTCATGTAGTAGTCACACACACAACAAATTTATTCAATTATTCTGTGAAAACATGAGAATAGCATGAAGACTCATCATGCACAATGTCCATTTTGAACTGTGAGTATTACAACCAACTTTTGAAATGGGGATTAGAAGGAACGTCAATGGACATTATGATGAGCTTTAACAATAACTGACGTAGCATCACATCTCCCCCTTCCCCCTGTACAGTAGGTACATAGACAAAAATAGACATATAGATATTTGTATGTACATGGTAGGTAGTCCTCCGTAGAATTAACAGACAACATTATTCTGTACCCAATACAGAAACTGTATGACATGAGAGGAGACTAAGTCAAGTTTTTACACAGAGTCTTCGTCGTCGTTGGTGTCGCTTTTCTTCTCCTCCTGACATGGTGTCAATGCCTTCACCATATGTACGAATGACTTGAGGCAAGTCACGTACCATCAAATGGACACTTCTCAATGAGCCTTAGGCAATCCTCACATGCAAATATTACTTTATGTATTATTGATAAATTTCTTCATTTGAAATCCAAACTAACCGAAGGAGATAATTGAATAATTTATTATTTTCTTTAAAAAAAAGTAAATGAGCCAATTTTAACGACTCATAGTCATCACATAATACCATAATAAACATGTTCATGGAAGAAGTGGAAAAAGTATGAAAGAATAAAACAAGTCTTTAGTGTGTAGGAAAATCATGGTCAATGAGAAAAAAAGGAAGGGAAACAAATCTTGTAAAGGAAAAAAACCAGGTAAAGTCAAGTGCCGTTACTCATTTTCCTCGAGAAGGAAGTCCGGTGGAATTGGGAAAAAAACTACAATACATTAATACATATAGTAAAAAGCAACAAGTGGAGGAGGAGGTGGAGATGATTAATTATAATTTTTTTTGCCAAATCATGTTATCACTTGACAGAGTGGTGTGATACATGGAGACTACTGATATAAACAAAACTGTTGAAATGGAATAAATAAAAATTGTTGATTTGATGAATCATTCATGGTTTACTTATTTTCCTTACTGGATGGATGGAAGTACGGGAGGGAGGTGTGTCAATTAATTCATTATGAGATCGCATATGTTCAATGAACATTGCTCACACCTATGTAATAGACATATTATTTTACTTGAGAAGGAGGAAATAACGGTGACTTCTCACGAAATATAAACAATGAACAGGTAGGGAATGTTATTATATTATTATGTTGTGTTTCTCGGACGTCATGATTACATTCAATCATTCATTGTCAGTCCAGTTTATTATTTATTTTTTTTGTGTGTCGTATTTACGTGTTTAAAAATCATCATCATGCCTACTCCTGTCCCGTTCTGCCTTTTCTCGTGGGAAAAATTAGGAGTTAATTATTATTATTGTTATTACGAGTGCACAATCACAACACTGACAATTCACCACTACCAGTAAAAAGAAACAAGAGGAGTGTTGGGAAAAGCACTGAAAATCTCTTACGGGTAAATAATATTACCTACTAGGCTAGTAAATAATATACTCTGCTCAATGTTCAATTTATGAGTACTTATTAATTACAATTACAATTTTACCTAAGAATGGAGTATCATCTTCCAGCTCGACGAGGACACGGCCAGTCAAAAACTGTTGTTCAAAAAAGAATCCCCATTTTAATATACGTTGGTGCTAAGGTCACTGAAAAGTTTTCAGTGGAATTTAATGAATTGAGAGACTCACCTGTCCAGGAAAATACAAAAGACTTGGATTGTCAAATAGAATGAGAAATTTGAGCAATTTCCTCGACATTTTCTCCACACACCAAATTTAATAGCACTGAATTTAAACAATGATTTATTTTGTATAATATAAACACAACACTTGTATGTGAATCTCACACATTAAGAATCACAAACAGGAGTAATTAAATCACAAATTTCGTTTCCTCTTCCAAGGAACCACACTTATCCATACAATATTTACAAGATACAACAGAAAATCTATATAAATTATTGTTGAATTTCTTGATGGAGTGAGACAAAAATAAATTTCAAGTTCTGTATATTTGCACTGCTTAGGAATTTGTTCCGCAAAAAATAAATTTTAAAAAAATAGATGATATATTTTTTAAAAAACAAAATGTAGCTCATATGGACCCTTGTCCCGTCTCTCAGTCCCTCACATTACACGAGCACATCACCAACTAATGGGGTGAGGACAAAATAATAATATGATGGACGAAAAAGGCTTGGATACCCTGAGTAATGGGACCCAAGGTGTGAACTTCACTTTCACTTTATGTTGACGACCATGATGTCCATTCAGGTGACACACACGGGAGTAGAGAATGTTATGTTATGTGTGTGGGTAGTCACAGCACACTATTTAGTTTGAAAGGGAAACAAAAGAAATTATTCTCCACGTTTAAATAAATTCGCACATGTAAAATTTAAGATTGAGATTGAGTGACTGGAGTCAATCAATGGATTTCAATATACTGTAGCAAGATGAATGTAACACTCAAATGATGGAAAATATGTATTCTCTAAAGATCGTGTGTGTGTGTGTGTGTGTGTGTGTAAAAAGGAATGTGATTTGTGAACAACAAGAATATTATAATAATTTATTTTAAAATAAATAAATGAGAGACAGAATGCAGCGTGTATGTGTTCAGTGTTGTAATACACGAATGGTATAATGCAATTTTTTGACTCTCTTGACTATGTGTGTGTGCATTGTTGTGTGTAAGTACAGAAAAAAAAATTGACAAGGAAGGAGGCTCATGTATGATTGCACTTGTTGCTTTAATGGAAAGAGGAGGTAAAAGGGAAGACTCGCCCCTTTTTGAAGGTAACAATACAATACAATATACTAGTACATACATATCTACAGTATCAACAATGAGAAAGGATGAGGCTGCAAAAGTTGTTTTTTTACATCCCTGAGATCCCTCTCTTATTCACCTGTGTGTAAAGTATAGACAAAGGTAGAAATTAGAAAAACGTCTAAGGACATGAGACGAGGACAAGAATAATTTTAAAGATGCAATGTGCTGGACAATGTCATTTCCATTGGACTGTGAGACTGTGCGAGTTTAGAAGGGTAGAGAGAGAGATGAAAAGATGATTTCAGAAAAATGGAAATTTGATGAAATTTCGAAATGATGCCGTATTCTATCTACCGGCCTGTGGAGACAACAAAGGCTGTGGTACGTTGGGGAGAGGTAGATGGGTGAAGTGGGGAAGGTGTCACGTGACTGCCGTGGTTTGTGTACTTCGTGTTGGTTCACAATCAGTTTAGAAGAAGGCACAGAGCAGCTTAGACACGGAGTGGAATACTTTTTACATTCAAAAAAAATAACCAGTGCAGTGATTGTGTGTACTTGATGTGACCAGTTCCGGAAAAAGTGGAAATTTTTGTATTTCTTTTTTGTTCTCGTTTGTCTTGATGGAAGTTGTCGTGATGCCGAATTCGTGATGTTGATTTGGACACGGCTTACCTCGGTGTTAATATTCTCTGCGTTGTGTTTCGTGGGAGGTTCCGCGGAGGGGGGAATTTGTGGTCGTATGTTTATACGTAATACACCGAGTGACCTCACGAGATTACAAGAATGTCAAGTCATCGAAGGATCTCTACAGATTGCCCTCATAGACAAGGGATCTCCGGAACAGTATAAAAACTATTCATTTCCTCTGCGTGAAATAACGGGATACCTCTTAATTTATAATGTTCGAGGAATTCAGACTCTGCGTCATATTTTCCCCAATCTGACTGTCATTCGAGGTCAGGAATACATCCACAATAATTATGCACTCATTGTGTATGACATGCAGGATATGCAAGAGATTGGTTTACCATCCCTCACACATATTCTGAAAGGAAAAGTTTGGATTCATAATAATCAAAATCTTTGTTACTTGGACACGATTGATTGGGGAAGAATTACAAATGATACCCAAGGAAATGGAATCAAAAAGAATAAAGCAAATGATCAGGTATACATGTTCAGGGATAAATATAAGTAATTAAAGATGATTTTGAAGAATTACGAAACAAAAATCATTTTTTATTCAACAACAACAACTTGTTTTTTTCAATAATTGTGTGTGCATGTTGTTAAATTGTTTGTTTCCGATTTCAAATACAAAATATATATTCATCATCATTATTTCAGTGTCCAAATACTTGTCCAAAGTCATGTCCACTCAGTATTGATGGAGAACCATTATGTTGGAGTAATGAGGATTGTCAAAAAGGTACAGTGAAAAAAAGATCTGTGTAGTCATATATTCATTCATTTTCAAATATTTTCGTTGTGGTATCATCATCATAATAGTATGTTGTGCTCAGAAAAGAGTATTGCGCAGATAGCTAGAAAATAATAATGTGTGTGCTTGTTTGTACTACTACTATGATACTATGAATCATAAATACACTATCACATCATGTAGGCAAAATGATTGTACTGTGTGTGTGTGTGTGTGTGTAAGTATGTGTTATGTGTTGTTGACGACATTGTATAATGACGTGCCATGATAATAATGTTTTTTTAAAAAAAATAATTCTCTTTTGTATACTTGACCGCAGATCCGATGAAAGCTTGTTCTTCCGACTGTGTTGGACGAAATTGTGAAGATTGTTGTTCGGATCAGTGTTTGGGTGGCTGTACAGGCACTGGACCAGACAGTTGTTTTGTATGTAAAAATGTGGAATACAATGGACGATGTATGTCGGAGTGTCCAGCAAAGACATACATGGTAAGAGACAGTTTACCCTGGCATTTGTTTACTCTCTACCTGTACCAGTTTATGTATGTGTGTACTGTATTACAAAAAAACAAATGGATGAATATATATTTATCCGTATGCACTGTATATATATATATATATATACATGTGTGTATTTAGACAGCAAGAGACACAATATCATGATAGAGACACACTGGGAGCGTTAGTTGTGTGTGTGGGTTAAGGCGTATGTATGTCGTCTGTCTGCAAAAAATGTATCTGTGTAGCATATCTCTCATGGTTTTTAGCATGTAATGATAATAATATTGGTAGGCGAAAGAGCAGGGAGGAAGTGGGCACATGTGATCGTGAATGAGTCTCAAACTCAATTTGCAGACGTGTGTATGTTGGAGAAACTTTGAGTTTTGCTCTGCTCACTCTCTTTCTGCATTCTATCTCTCTATATATAAATTATGTGTGTGAGTCTGTAGCTCGACGAAGACGAGACTCTCTGAGTAAAGGTGAACTTTTCAGTGTTAGCAGCCTTGTATAGTATACACATACAGTATATATATATACAGTATACATATATGTATATATGAGATAGTTTCGGTTTCACCGAAAAAGCCTCTTCGTCTTCCATATACTCTTCTTTTTTTTTTTTTTTTTTTACTTTGCTGCTGCTGCTCTTCTTTCTGCTGTGGGCCTCCATCGCACTTGTAAACTGCGTAGTTATTTGAGAGAGAACTGAGATGGGAGAGAGAGAGAGAAAAAGAGAAATGAACACGAGAAAATTGTCTAGGTTTTTGTGTGCGTGAAAAGCTTTAGCGGTATTCTGTTCCATGAGAAAAAAAAACTTTTCATGTACATGTTTTTAAAATGTATATGTATATATTGACAGTGTGAAGAATTTGACTTTTTCCTCCTTTTTAAACTTTGTATCAAAGTTTTTTTTTCATGCTAATAATCAGATTACATTATTTCGCTTTGAAAAAAAATCCCACCTCATTTTATTTATTTATAAAATTTTTTTAGTTTCATTTAGTCTATGAGGTTGAGACACAGACACCCGCCCACTCACAGAGACGATGCTATGATTCATTGATTCATCGTATAGCAGGCTAATATAACTACACTGTACTATCTATGTTTATATGCAAGAGTATATGAAAAACCTCCATAGAAAATGACATAATGTATACAAAAGTACCACCAAACCATCATTGTGTGTGTAATGATGATGTGTTACAGGGGGTTCAAGATTGAGAATGCATTAGCTAAATGAAGTTTTTTTTTTCAAAAATAGAGAAGGAATTTCTTTCTTGGCACACAGTGTGTATCAGAAACACTGTATCTGCCTATTTCTTGTACACTTTTACTTTATACTTGCAAGTTTTTGCGCACACTGTGCAAATATTCAAGGGAATATTGAGCGTCCGACTATAGATGTATGCATTCAGTAGGTTCCACTATTATTATTATTATACTTACTACTAATATAGTGTCATAGATGTAGAACTTTACTACTACTACTGCATACTACTTTTTACTACTACTACACAGTGTGTGATGTAAATAGGAAAACGTTGTTGTTGCATGTTTTTGTGGTTAGGAAACCTCGGCGCCTCCGTCCGTCCAATTCCCTGACTTTATTTTAGTACGTTCTCGTATGTTTTTCTATGTTAAGGATAATAGTTAATTCAAGTTTGTCTGTGTAGTAGTAGTATTATTATTATAGTGTATGATAGGAGAGAGAGAGAGAGAGATCTGACATGCTCACTCATTCACATTGGATTTGTACGATGGAGGACAGACAGTGAGGGCAACGCACTGAAAAGCCAGAGAATACGACGCAGTTGTGCGTAGTAGTAGTAACAGAGAGAGCCCGAACTCACGATCAGACCAAGATTTATATAACTTTTTGCTAGCAGGTGAGAAGACTGAGTCCATATATGAAGGAAATTTAACACTCGAGCCTAATGGAAGTCAGTTTGAACGCTACGTGCTAAATTATGAGACAACTCTGAGAATGAATGAAAACACACACATAAACACAGAGATGTACAAGTAAGTACACATACACCGAGAGAGAGAGAGACGTGGAAAAAGTACATTCGTGTTTTTATGTTTATATACCAGACCCTTAGTAATGTCAATATACAAATTTATTATATTCTGCCATGTATCCTTGTTGTACATTCTTTCTCTTATTCGTATGAGGACGACGACGATAGAGTTGAAAGAGCCGACCAAGTTTGTAAACACAACGGAAGTGTTTTACGGCAATCAGTTATGTATGATAGTTGGGAATACAGGTAAAATATAAGGAATTAGATCAACCTTGTCAGTTTACTCGGTGTGTCTACAATTGATTAGGATGATGATGATGAAAAGACAAATGACAATTATTATTTTATTTGATGCCCCGGATCCCCATTTGCGTGCAACATTGAACAGTCCCTTGTGAAATTTTTAATGAAAAGTGAAAGCACAGGAAGTTTCCAATTTTTGTATCGTGTATTTACTTTCAATCTGGAACGTAAATAATTTATTACTATTATTATTTTTAGTTTTGTGCGTTTCTTCTATTATAAATGGACGCAAAGTCAAGGTCCCACCGCATTTTTATTACGATTTTTATTCCTTTACGTCAAAAAAATATTGATTCAAATGTGAAATTGTAGTGAGGTGAAAAGCTAGTGAAAGGAAATAAGTATTTGAGGATTTTAGTTTTTGCATTGTTGTTGTATATTTTAGTAGCTGTGTAAATTAGCCGATATTTTAAAATGAGGACTATGCGATTTCCGGTTTATCAACATTTTGTTATCGAATTTGCAAAAAGTCTTTGTTTTTTTCCAAATTCTCACTGACAGTCTTACTAGGTAATTTGGGGGAAAAAACTTTCTAATTAAATACGGTTTCAATGTGCACAGCATTATAGAATCTTGAGGTATATAATAATGACCGAATTTCTGTGTTCCAAATTAATGCCCATTAAGTTAGTAGCTACTTTTATTTTGTCCCAATTCCATCTCTTGTGTTTATTCACTATTTGCTTGTACATGTTCGTAGAACAATTTAAAAGAGAGAGAGAGAGAAAACAAGAAGCTACGGATCAAATGTCAAGACTCAAGTCTTGTATAGAAGTACAAATTGGTCATGACGTGGTGGCTAAACTTGAGAGAATTTTTTTTTCTTGTTGTTGTTAGAATGTTCTTCAACATCCATATGAGTGAGGGAGATGAAATGATTCGTCGGTATTATTCGTTGACTAAGTGATTGTTGGTAGGGCAAAGAATTAGTGGAATCAATAGCCTTGTGTTTACCACAAAGTTGTTGAGAAGGCATTTTTTCTTGTCAGCTATGACCTCTAAAGTTGAGTTGTTTCTATGTGCGTAAGAGCAAAAATTATCAGGTTTGTGTATCAGCATTCGCTTGTTTATTGACATCAACAGAGTAAAAAATTCATAAAGTAGGTACATACAAAATTCTGTGTCAAAAAAAGTAGTGTACAATCAACGTTATCCTAATTCATTTAAATAATGGATTGTGTGTTAGAAAATAAATCGGTATTCTTATATTTTTATTGAGCTTTCATAAAATTTGGAAACAGCGTCTTTGTTCCTTCACCTCGAAGGACCTTTAATTTAATTAGCTCTTTTAGTGACTACCCTACAAAATCAAATAATTTGAGAGCATTGCATTTTTAGTTTATAAGCTGTACAGAATTGACACTTCATTTTAAAATATTATTCACCACATTATGATATTGTTATGATATTACTCGCTTCGGGATCTGATATGTGCAGCATAATTACTTTTTAAAAGAATTTCACAAGGTATTCGGTCGTTCTTGATCAAGCTGGGTGAAGTGGCTTTTTCTCGAATCACAAAAAATGACAAGTAATAATTATTATTGTACCCCTGAAAGAGAAATTCTAGGGAAAATCTCCACTTAGGGAACACGAAACATGTAGTAAGTAAGGATCATTTGTTATTTATTCATGATGACTATTTGAGTGAGTGAGAAAAATAGAAAGGGAGAGAGACAAAGTAAGAGGAATTTCTCAAGAATCTATTTATTACTGTTCATTTATTCTATTAGATTTTGCGCAACACACTTGAACACAGGAGTAAAGTGTCCATTTGTTAAACACTGGAGTTTGAATTCAGGAAAACAATCTTTGAAATTATTTACATTAATTTCTTTTTTTACAAAAATAACATGAAAAGATTTTTATTACATTCTTCTACATTATTACTTCTGAATTAATATTTAAAAGTGACTACTATGTTGTTTAATTGTTGCTTCTGTCACTCTACATTCTACATGCTTTTAATGATTTTATTTGTTGCATACATGTAAGTGGCGGTGATGGAAGGATTTTGTTGCTTTTATAGAATAAATAAAATTACACGTCGTTCCCTAAAAAGTTTCTAAAAGCAGCTACTAGATTAACTGGAAAATTGTGTGTGTGTGTGTGTGTGTGTGTGTGTGTGTGTGTGTCCACAGTGCCACAGGCTTCTTGTCAGCACTCGATACTATAAATATGTATATTTGGCCTTTGCCCCCTTATGACTACTACTACTGGAGAGTTATAGTCATGCAAGGGATTCAATAAAATAGTTTATTTCTGCTCTTCCACTACACTTTTACTATATATTTTTTTGTTCAAAATTCTTTCAACCAACTTTGAGAATAAATTATACTGTAGAATCAATCACTTCTCTGAACTGCATGTCATGTCATGATATTAACCTTATATACTCTTGAAAATGAGGCAAATGCTGCATATGCAATGAAATTGTAGTTTTTAAAAAAATGAGCATTGGATTTTTAACCCTAACCTTAAATATGAGTGTATGTGTGTGTTGTGTATTAGGTTTAAATTATGAATGAATTTGTATGAAAAGTATTGCATAGATGTATTTTTGTTGTTTGTACTGCTTAGGACGATTAATCAGAATAGGAATCAAGGCCATGAAATTGAACTGTTTCTTAAACTGCATATGATGCGAAATGATTTATTAGTTTTTGATAGGAGGCTAACAGTTCTTCTGAGTTCATATTTTGTCGTGATTCCTTGACACTGCTGTAAAACTCTTGGAAAATGATTTTACTGTTCAATTTGTACACTCTACGAGAGTATTAATGGTGTACTCAATTGCTGTATGTGAGAAAGTGTTTTTGATTTTTTTCAAAAAAAACTTTTATTTGAAAGCACGTGCTAGTAAACATTATTATTCCTTGTGAAGTTCAGCGGTAATAGCTCTTAATTGATTGTAATGCTTAACTTTCGAGTTTACAAATTATTTCTATAAGAATTATATCATATTTATATAATACAATATTTATTTTAATGAATTTAATGAATAATGTTTTATATACACAACCACCTTTATTTGTCTTCCTGAATATATTCTGTTTGTGATTTCTGGATAATGTTGTCAAGTATTATGAGGTGACAGCCGACGAATTTTCTTCGAGTAGGGAGTATGCACATACAGAGAAATGGCAATACCAAAGAAGCTTTATTTACATTCAACTAGAAGTGATTAGAAAATTTGATTTATATGAATCCTCTGTTCTTCAGCAGCCTGCGGCTAACACTGAGTTGAAATTGTGGAGTCAATGAGTTGTTGCCGTTTTTTGTGGTGATTGTCTACAGTGACACTTGAATTTAAATATTAAAAAATTGGACTGTGTAAAACTGGTTTTCTCATCTTTTTGGAAGGATCGAGGGCTTAAAATTTTTGCCACCAATTTTTCGAATACAGTGATGATTGTACACACACATTCACAAGGAAGTCGAATAGGAGTTGTAGTCAAGTTACAAAAAAAACAAAAACATAGAGAAGAAGAAAGATAGAATTATTAATGTTAAATAGTTTGTATTTAAATAATTTAACGGGAGAAAAGTAAATGGCAAGACAGAGAGAGAGAGCGAGTTGAAGAGCTGTGAAGGCGAAGGTTAAATCTGAGGCAGGGAGTTAGAAAAGTCGACCAGGTATTTAAATTTAGTTGAGTGTAGTACAAGATTTTTTTTAAAAATATATATATACATAATATGTATATATATGTATTGCGTATATATACATCCATGCTAGTTGGTACTATGTTAAATTTATGCTTTTAGTGTCACTGGAATTTGATGTTACCTCGATACGAGTTTTTCTCTGACTATTTTGTGTTTGCCACATTCGTTAGTTTTTAGAGTAGGAGCATTATCTTTGGCTCTCTATAGATTTCCTCCGGAATTGTTCTTCTTTGTCGGTTTGATGTAACTCTATTTGACGTTTCTTCTGTCGCCATTTTCTTTTGTTGTATTGTGTATATAGAGTCTTGAATGAAGGAGGTACGTGTGTGTGTGTATGTGGAGAGAGAACTACACGAACGCCTATTTTACTTACAAAACAATTTAATTACTGCCTCGTGTAATTCAAAAAATGAAAAGTTGTTTACTTGTTGTAAAAGAATTCAAGTTTGGAGTTGGTTGTCGGTTTATTTGTGCCACATGGAGAATCCTCGTAAAACTTCCCCACTGACGAACTACAAAACACCCGTACACTGACTACTCATCGCATATCGCACACAAACACACACACAAAAAGGCTACATAATTATTTTTTAAAAAAATATGTACAATGATTATGTTATGAAATTAGTATAAGGCATGAAAACTGCGTATAAATTGTATCTTTCTTTTCAAAATTATTTTTGAAAGAATTACAATTAAAAATCAGTTAATTTTACAAAAGAAATGATAGATGTATCTAATAAATCAGTTCGCTGTTTTTAGCACAACTAGGGCTCAAAATTTTCATAATGTCTAGTTGTATGATTGTTGTTGTTGTTGATTAAAAACTTAATATTGAATCAAGGTAATTATTATTATTGGTTGTCCTGCCTGTCCTCCATGCACACACACAGGAGTTGCTAAATACAGACAGGAATAATAATTGATAGAATTCAGAGTTTATCATATAATATATATATTGGAGAGCACACATAGACTATACAAATGTCCATGGTGAGACTGTTTATATTTCTTGTGAGTTGACTGCTGATTGCCTTCTATATACGCATAGATTTTGCATTGGGTTATAGTATCTACATGTCCAATTGTAGTCCCGTCTTGTTGTTGTTGTTGTTCAGGTTCTGTTTTTGTCGAAGAATAACATGCTCAGAGTGGTTGTGGCTACACGATGACGAAAATGAAATGAAATATGTAATTTAACCTCGTAAAAAGTAATGATGATGGTCCAGCGTCGAGTCGACCTTGGGACTGGCCTACGAGTGCACCAGTTTATATATGTGTGTGTACTGTGTATGTGTGTTGAAGTTAAATTATATACAGACATGAGACTTTGATGAGAAAATATTATGCTGGTACAATTTAGAATTTGAGCTTACAACTATTGCGAAGAAATCCTTTTCACCTCCTACTTCAATTGAAATGACAACAGACGAACATGTGCGTTATTTTCGTGAGGGGAGCGATTTACCGTAGACAGTTGTGCAAGGCCAAAAAAAAGTATTCTGGTCCAGGTTTCGTTCATGAACTAGTGAGATTATTATTGTATAGCGAGTATTATTGAACTACATGACTTTTAATGATGTACGCGCGTGTAGCGGTTAAAGGGTATTTACAGTTGAAATTATTGCAAAATCAGGAATACAGTAGTATTCTTCTTTTAAACGTTTAAAAAAATGGACGCTGACGACGTAAATTGCTGTAATGATAAGGTAATAGAAGAGACTGACAAATTTTTTAAATAGTATAAGAGAGAATGTGATAGATAATATGTCTCTCATTGTCCTAAATTGAATGTACCCAACTAAACATTATTACTAACTTATTTTGTCGTCCAATGAATGTGAATTATTTTGTTTGTTTGATTTGAGGCAGTCATTTTGTCACTTATTATGAAGGATGAGTTTCCGTTTACACGCTTCCTATAAGTAACTTTGTGTATAGTAACTTGTGACCCTAGTATTTTGGGTATTATATACTCTTTGGACCAGTTGTGCATGTATGTACCAAGATATTTTTGTCAGCTATGGAAGTCATCCACTACACGGGAGGGAGGAGGATATCAAGTCCTTAGTACTTAGTAGTCAGGAGGCGGAAAAATTTTGGACTCATGCCCCCTTAATATTAAATTTATGCACAAACGAGCTACTTTGCATAAAAAGATTTTTTTTCTCTCCCCCCTTTTTTTCCTCCACTTCGTGTTTTCATTGCCCGTACTTACTACACTTTACACTGCAGTTCACTTTCCTCTTCTATTCTAACCAGTCGCCAAGAAATCGAGGCACATTTTTTATGTATATGTGTATGGATGTGCATACAATATTATTTGCCATAATTTTTTTATACTCGCATAAACGAAACATCGTTGGGAGTCTGGTGACTCGAGCAGCAATTTCACTTCCAGTTTGTAACATTTAAATCGATACTACAATGCAGAATTTTCGTTGGTGTGTCTATACACCGTTACCGTGCATATTGAATTGGTAATGAAAAAGATGGAATGAAGTCTCAACTTGGCAGAAGAGGACAAAATAATTTGTAGATTGAATAAAAATCTGCTTTAAAGGAATTGTTTTGAGTTGAGCGTTGAGGCTTTTTTCTTTTTTATTGTATGAAATTATAGTGAAATATTTGTGTATGCAATTTGGGAAGATATCTATTTTATAAAATTAAACTCTGATTCAAATTTTGTCCATGGTGTTACAAGCTAGTGTACTCTGTACACTGTATGTACAAGGTCTCAAGAGTTGTACAAACAAAGTAATTAAGTGTTTTGACAATATTGATCTCAAGGTGAGGACTTGAGGCTGGTGAGTTCGAGATTGTCCTCCAATGCAATATATTATAATAGTAACTGAAAACTATCCGTAGTTCACGTTCATTCTGTTCACATTGTCTACTTCACCGGGAATTTGTTGACAGCTTCTACTTGTCACCATTTACAACACGTTAAATATATTATGATGTGTTTTGAACTTTCCGTAACGCACACGGTCGTTTAAACAAATTACAATAAGCTGTTAGTCAGGTAGGAATGATGATGATCATAACAAACTTTTTGTCTTGAATGATCTTCCCACATGTTAGTACAATATAAGTATATTCTGGAATAATAGCCCTTGGTATGAATACGACTTATACGTATTTGTACGACACCATAAAGCAAAGCAAGAATGTCATCAGAGTTCTCAAATTTTCAATTAGATTTTATTTTTTTTGTGTGTAGGAGTAATTTGAGACTGTGAAAGACACCACTGGAGACAGAGTGAACAGTCATAAAAACGTTAATCTAGTTAAGTACAAATTAGATAAAATACAACAGTTGATCTATGAAGGCTACGGAGCAAGTATTTGTGTACAATATAAGTGTAGCAGATAATTAAATTAAAAGTGGGGTTATATTTATAAAAGGATGATTATGAAGGAATGATGATGATAAAGAAGTTGGGTTGCAGTAATAATTGACAAAATGTCAATGAGTTTATCCAGAGTCTTAAGGTTTATTGATGTGTTTGTTCATGTTGTGAGGGACATCAACGTCATGTGTCTTTGATTACTCGTTTCTTTGATTGTATTGACAATCTGACGGCAACCTAAGTATCAAGCGACAAATAATATGTACATTTCTTGGCAGTCGGTCAGTCTGTTTATGTTTTGATGGCGTGAAGAATCATGAAATGAGCTCATTATTCAGTGTCAGTGCTATTGACATGTATATAATGAGAGCAATTGACGAAGACTTAATGTGAATGGTGTTGAACCTCATTCATGATTCACTACACATGTAGTAAATTCCAGAGTACTTAAAAAATAGTTATCTACTTGTACAAAACATGTCAAATGTAGTGCAACAAAATTAGTTCTCAGCTTCAATGAACACTGCTTGCATGTGGGTACTATGCAATGTGAAAATTCAATTTTACATCATGATAGATAACTGATAGGAATTAAGAGCATGCAAAGATAAGGCAAATATTTTTAAACTGCTCTGAACTTTTACTTTCCGTATAAATTTCTTCACATAATATCCCACACACACACTTATCACTAAGGATGCTGCATACTACTCGTTGTCAAATTGTTTGCGAATTGTATCACTTGATGATGAAGCTATTTACAGATTGACTGACAGATTTGTGTGTATTTTATTTGTTGTTTACAGTATCTAAATCGACGATGTGTGACAGAGCAAGAATGTAGTAGCATGAATTTCTCAGATCCATCATCGAAGAAAAGACTAACTGGAAAAAAGTTGGAAGACCGGGAGTGTGTATTAGAGTGTCCAAAAGGTTATGAAGAATCCAGAAGTGGTGGAGTTGAAATTTGTCGAAAATGCGAAGGTAGGACTTGGCTAATTACTATATATATTTACTATTTACATATTATACTAGACTATTGTGTTACATATGACAATATTCTAATATTTAACCTGAACAATCTTTTACTCACAGGACATTGCAAAAAGAATTGTCCCGGTTTGATGGTGGACAGCGTGGAGGCGTCAACACAATTAAAAGGATGCACAAGAATTTTGGGTAAATTTTTGCATCATATATTTTCACCTTTTCCATAAAAATGTACAACTTTTTAATGTGTAAGTAATTTACGTATGTGTGTTTCCAAAGGTTCTTTGAAAATTCAAATTCGGGGATACACTGCAAATTTGGCTACAGAACTTGCTGCAAATCTGGATATGATTGAGGAGATTGATGACTACCTTGTTGTTGCTTATACCTATTCATTACTCTCGTTAAATTTTTTTAAATCACTTAAATATATCCACGGGAAGAAATTAGAAGAACAAACGTAATTCAACTTACTTGAAATCATATTGTAACGACGTATAATGTGGTCATTACTTTATATTATTATCTTTGATACTTGTATTGTACTTTTTATATATTTTTAATTTTAGATATGCCCTTGTTGTCAAATCCAATGAAAATATTGGCGGTTTATGGAATGAAACAGTGATCATCAAAAATACAAAATCTCGTGTATTATTTCATTATAACCCTAAGGTACTTTTACATAAATGGTTAAATTAATTATTTACTGACTTTGACAGGTCTAAACTTTAGACCTGGACTTCTTTTCTGTCACGTGCAAAAAATTTGCTTATATTGCATTATGTTTATTTATTTATACATAATTAAATTTGACTAAAATCTTCTATTTTTATTTTTTATAATTCGCAGCTGTGTCCTCAAAAGGTACGTTAATATGTATTATTTCATTGAATAAGACGAATTTATATGTCACTTTAATATTTATACTCTAGTTATTGGATATGAGTACTTTGACGCAGAAAGTTCTAAACTTTGTTCTAAAATGTGTATTTTGTTCTATGTTTTTCGTTTGGTCCATCTGTTCACCTTAATTCTAAAGAGTAAGTCTTACCTTTTTTGAACACATCCAGTTGGTTTGATAAGGATCAAATTTGATTTGACATATTTTTCTGTAAATTATAGTTCGAGAATTTGTCAAAGCCTCCGGGCTTCAAAATACACCAAAGGATGAAAGAGCAGATATTGGCGTGACAAATGGAGATAAAGTTCCATGTGCGTAGTTGTAATACTTGTGCCATAAAATAAAATAATATAAACTGTCTTCTTCCAAATAAATGTGAAAATACTTTTGATTAATGTTATTTATGCTTTAATTGTAGGCAATCAGAAAAAGCTGGAAGTCAGAATTAAGAAAATGTCAAATTCATCCGTGACCATTGAATGGGAGAACTTTCGACGAAATTTGACTGAACCGAGTCATTTATTAAATTATGAAGTTTCTTACAAGGAAGCTCCACAAAATGTGACGCCTTATGATGACCGAGACCCTTGTGGGAGAGATGATTGGAAAGTATTGGACGTTCCCAAAATGCACGAAATTCATTCTCTTGTCGATGAGCCACATTGGGAGGACGAGAAACTCATCAACAATTTGAAATATTTCACTCGTTATGCCCTGTATGTGAAGACAGTTGTCATTCCGGATGAGTCCTCACCAAACAATAACACTGGGGCAGAATCTGATGTTTTGTATTTTGTGACTCTGCCCGATTGTAAGTGCATTTTGAAAATGATTTTTAGTCATGTATTTTTACATTTATTAATTTTCTGATATTTTACTGATTTCATATATTGTGTCGCACACAGTACCAACAATTCCACGTGATCTCACACTTTCATCAAATTCAAGTTCTGAAATATTGGTTTCTTGGTGGACACCCGATCAACCAAATGGAGAATTAGATCATTATCAAATATACATCAAGGCAGCCACGGAAGATGTTGGGTTTCAGGATCGTCGTAATTATTGTCGACATGGACGTGAGTACAAACTTTCTTAAAATTATTGATTATTAAAAAGTAATGTGACATAGACAGTGAACATGTGAATTAACAAGGTTTGATCTCAAATTTCTTTGGTGATGCATATTTCATTGGATACATTTATTTGTGATCTTAAACAGGTGCAGAAACAAAAATAACAGCTCCAGAACAGTCAACAACGAAGAGCTTTTTAGAGCATATAAATCCGGGGAGGAATTTGATAACTGGAGAAAATTGTTGTTCCTGCAGCGCTCAAACAAGACTCCCAAAAGGAATAGAAAATGATGTTAAAGCTGAGGCGGATATGATCAATGCAATTGTAGACAAAGTTTTTATTCCCAAGTAATGCGTAGTGAAATTACATTTTATTTTACCATTAAAAATATTGATTCGTTTTAACTTTCTTGATTTCATTGAAAAATTTTGAATTTGTTTAAAAGTCCGGAAGCAGATAATGAATTCCCGATGGATAATGAAGCGAATGTTACTCAAAGAAGACGCCGACGAAGACGTGAAGTTGGTGCAGGAGAACCTCCAGGGTCAGAGGAGAAAGAATTTCCTGGGGATTCTCGGGCTCGGGATGAACCTATGGGAAAAAGACGTAAGTTGAAAAACCAATTTATGTATATTTTTCTATACGGATGTATTTATAAGGAAGAGAGGAATTAAAATTTCAAAAGTTTGTTACTAAACAAAAATATGAATAATGTCATTTAATGGTTTTAAAATTTTGTTTTTATAGCTGGCTCAGATTTTACCCTAGCCCAAATAGTTCCTGCAAACACAACTGTTCGACGTTATGAATTTCTTCTTAGAAATTTGACTCATTTCACTCGTTATACAATTGGTGTGATTGCTTGTCGTAAAAAGTCTCCGGAAATTGAAAAAACTGAGAATGATAGTCGAATTTGCTCTGACTTGAAGGAAGATTTTATTCAAACAAAGCCATCTCGTAAGTGTTATTAGTGTACTGAATCAGTAGTATTTGTAGAATTTCTAATTTACTAAAACTTGGAAACTCATTTGTACAAATTTGTAAATATTTCGGATTATGCGATAATTATTGTTATATCCTCAATTAACTGTTTTATATTTTCAGTTACTGCCGATGACATTGCACTGCATTCAATAATAGTTAATGTAACGGGACAGCAGATACGCGCAAAATGGGAAGAACCTTCTAACCCAAATGGTGTTATTTTAGCATACGAGATTATTGTAAGACGGGTTGACGCTTCAAAAACAAATGTAAGTTTTCAATAAAATTGTCTGACAACGTTATGGTATGATCTAGCTGACTATTTTATATTTTGAATTATTTGTTTTTTAAAATAATGTTGTTATATAATGTTGTATAATCATGCTGTTTTCTTTTTCTTAGGAATCTCCTCACAAAATATGTATAACAAGGAAGCAGTTTCAGGATGGGTAATCTTTTGATATGAACCTTAAATAGTATATCAAAAAGTTAGTCAGTAGAATTGCTACACTATGTCTTGCACTTTGGTTTTGTCATTTTATTGAATCTTTCTTCGTAACGCTAAAATTTCTTTTATTTTGAAACTCAGACTTGGGCTTGGCCATTATTACACATATCCTGAAAAACTTCATGTGAGTGTCATTTGTATTATATGTTATTTTTAACTTGTACTAAGTACACGATATTATTATTCTATGCAATATTTTTAATTTTAATTTCAGCCGGGAAATTATAGTTTTATGATTCGCACAATTTCCTTGGGTGCAGAATCGAATTATACGCTTGAAAAGTATTTTCTCATAGAGGTAATAGTTACTTTTGTCATTTCATGAAATACTTTAATGTCTTCGTATTATGTCATTATTTTATAAACTAAGGTGTACCAAATATAATCTTTTATTATTCTTGTAAATTTTAGGAGGGTGCAGAATGGTCAATTGGCTACATAATTCTAATTATTGTTCTTCCGGTTCTTGTCATAATTATCTTGGTCATCCTACTTGGATTTTATTACGTTAGACAAAAAGGGATTGCTCTTGGACAAGTCATGTCAGCAAATCCAGAATATATGCAGAATGGTATGATGAGTACTATAGATGTTTTTATGTTTATGGTGAATTATTAATGTAAAGTTTTTAAAATATAATTCGTTGTGATAATGTAGTTGACATTCCTGAACAATGGGAGGTTCTTCGTGACAAACTAGAGATTCTTCAGATTGAATTGGGCCAGGTAACATTACATGCTCATTTTTCAGCTGATTTGGTAGAAGATCTAGATCAATTTATTCGGCACACATAAATGACTTGAATGTGATTTTGTTCCTAGGGCTCCTTTGGTATGGTCTACGAAGGCTTGTTAAAGGATTTTGTTCAGGGTCAAGCACGAATGCGTTGTGCTGTTAAGACTGTTGCTAAAGATGCACCGAGTGAAGATAGAGCGAGATTTCTTCAAGAAGCACTGATAATGACGCAGATGAATTGTCATCAGTAAGTTGTGTTTTGTACAACAGTTACAACTTTTAATGTCTTGCACAAAAAACGGGTCAATTTTTATCTGTTTTTTTATTTTCAGCGTCGTAAAATTACTTGGAGTGATCTCGTAAGTTTTCAATTCTTTCACAATAGTCAACTGTTGGAAACGGTGATGAGGCTAAACTAGGACCATTTACTAATTTTGTTGTTTCTTTTCAAGAAAATCTCAACCGACTTACGTAGTAATGGAGTTAATGCCACACGGTGATCTTAAGGTGATTTATTTATATATTTTTGTCTCGTTAATTTTATTCGTACAAAGTTTTCATTATCCCTTATTTCTACATATCAATGGACACACACATTGATTAATACTACATTCGACAATCACTTTGTTCTCCCAGAAATATTTGAGATCACGTCGTCCTGACCCAGATTACAATCGCGGAGAGCCACCCCCTACCCTTAAGGTAACCATTTTAAGATTATTACTGTTGCATATCTTGATAGCAATTGAAATTAACCTTTTCATAAATCTGAATTTATTTGAAATTAAATATTGATGCCTTTCCCAACTGTTCTTTTTGACAACTTGGAATATAAAACATTACAAACATTTTAACATTAATATTTACAGCAAACTCTACGAATGGCAGCAGAAATAGCCGACGGAATGGCCTACTTAGACAGGTAAGAAGTTTAACTGATATTGAATAATTTTTTGACATGAATAATCAGGGTAATTTTATAATTGGAAATAATTTTTTCATTCTACAGCCATAAATTAGTTCATAGAGATTTGGCAGCTCGAAATTGCATGGTCTCAGAAGACATGACACTAAAGGTTTGTCACTTTCCATGCTAATTACTTTCATAAGATGATATATTGAATGACACTCAAAATAAAAATAAATTATAAAATGTACATATGAAGTTATTAACATGTGTTTTTTGTCATACTTTTGCTGGGGCTTGTTTCAACTTTTCAACACAGAGTAAGTCTTCACACACTAAAGTTCCTATAAAAATGACAATATTGAAATTTATTATTACAACAATTTGTAAGTAAATGTGTGCACTCATTTTGTGATATTTTCTTGTGTGTTTTAATCAATGACTTTGAATTATTCAAATGACATCAATAGTTGGGTAAGTATAATAATTCCATGGTATTTTTATTTTGATATAGTGTGAAGTCAGATGTGGTTTATATGAAAATTTCTCTTTATTTAGCGACTTTGGGATGGCAAAAGATGTGTTTGAGACTGAGTATTACCGTAAAGCAACCCGTGGACTCTTACCCGTTCGTTGGATGGCCCCAGAGTCTATTCGGGATGGTGTTTTTACCAGCCAGTCAGATCTCTGGAGTTATGGTGTAGTTTTATGGGAGATGGCCACCTTGGCTGCACAACCATATCAAGTAAATTTTTCATTTCATTTTCATTGCCTTTATTAACGTGTTGAGAACAGGTCGCAATCGCGAAGATTGGAAATAGATACCAAGTCTGCACTGCCACATAATTTTGATTTGAAATAAGGTTCATTAGTGAATTATTTGTAAATTTAGGGTTTGACCAATGACCAAGTGCTTCGGTATGTAAGAGACGGCAATGTCATGGAGCGACCTGAAAACTGTCCCAATGAATTGTAGTAAGTGAATTTGAATTTTTTTTGTTAGCAAAATACAACACTTGTTTTAAATATTAAAACTTAGATATGAAATGAATGCAAAATATTGTTCATCAATGGGTAAATAAGCATCTTATTTTTTATTTTTAGTGAATTAATGACAAAATGTTGGGCATATGAGGCCAGACAAAGGCCCACATTTACAGAGATATTAGACTGGTAAGTTTATATTTTTTTGCAACCTCATTTCATACTACAAAATTTAATTTTGAAAATTTTAAATTTACAACGGAATGCATATTCTTCTAATGCCAAGTGGAATTAATTGTGTGGTTTTATTTTGAACAACAGGCTAGTTTCTCGATTAGATAGTAGTTTTGCGCAAGTCTCGTTCTACCATAGTCCAGAAGGTGTTGTATTTAGGTAAGTCTGTAGTTTTAAAATTATTGTCTATCTGTTTTCATTCAATGAATGAAAGATAACTATTAATTGAAAACTATTCAGAGCTCAAGTTCAATGTCGACCAACTCAGGAAGAAATGATTACTGTTCAGACGCCTCTACGAGCAACCTTTGACCCGTCAGATGATGATCTAGACGCATACGATTCAGACGACGATCACGACCATGATGGCCTCCATTCTTATAATTTTGGTAATGAGAATGGGACTCTGCTACAAGAAAAACCATGCAACGGTGGACTGCCACGTGTCGTTTATTCCGTTCCAAATTCTTCTTCCTCAATAAATGTGTCAACGACTATGAACAACAATCGTATGCAAAACTCATTACTGCATATGCCGCCAAGTGACTTTATTAGTTTGAATTTGGGAGACTCATCCTCGACAGGTACAAATGGACAAATAGCAAAAAAAAGTGGGGGCAATAAAACTAGTGGTAGTCCTACAATTGGAATTGGTCGTCGCAGTGGGAGTTCCGGGCAAATCAGTAGTAAAAGTGTAGGGAGTACAACAACAACACCGACAAATCTCAATGCACCCAATAGTCAAAATTATCCATCAAATGAGGGTTCTAATGCACTGAGTATTGCCTACTCTGGTGGTGATGGAGCATCTAAAATTGTTGGAAATGGGGGTGCTCCAGGGTCACCACTCTCACCGACCGGCACTTCCGGTGTTAATGGTTATGTTACGCATGTGAGTCGAAAACTAAAATAAAGTTAGTAAAAATCAGACGCGATATTGTGCAAAGAGGGAAAAATTTTTGTTCAACAAATATTTTTTTTCTAATTGACATTGAGAGCTGTATATTATGTTTATTTTATTTTTTTTGTTGAATCCTTCTTTGAATTTATTATTTATTTATTATATACAATTATCTGAATTATTCATTTTTTATAGGTAAACTTCTTGCCGGGTTGTACCCTAAGACATTCGCCAGTGACCGAAACTTATCCAAAAAATAAGACGACAAAATTCTAAAAAAAGTGTTCCTCATTTTGTTTCCACTTATAAATTTTATCTTTTCATACTAAATTATATATACACATATTATATATATATATACCTTATATATGAATGAGAAACAATAACGTTTTATATAATGTAGAATAGTATACATATTATATACTGTGTGACGATAAAATGTTGTGGGAGATTGACTTTTGTCATGTTTTTTTGGCAGGTGAAAGTTACTAGAATGTCATTTTAATTTTTTTACTTGTTCTCAGA
>WJFB01000637.1:0-53151 GCA_009870185.1 Pygmarrhopalites habei | reverse complement strand
AAAAAAATCAAGTTGACAAAAATTCTAGTCTTTTTGCATTCTGAGGTGTTCGTACGTTCCGCAAAGTGCGTAGTTTGTCGGATCCCGAACGGGACGTTTGTTTTTCGTTGCTTTTTGGTCTACCTTGTCTCATTTTGTTAATGTATCGCATTTGTATCGCAACCTTAGGAATGAGTGACTATTCTCAGTTCATTTGATTTTTGGAAACATTTCATCGTTGTTGTTGTGCTGAGTTCCGCTAAAAATATTCAGGTGAAAATATTTCGGAAATGATGTCGAGGACGACAGAACAATAGTTTGATGGTGAAGGTGATATAAAAGTTAATACACACATCCTGGTAATGACTAGGCAAATAGCACCTTGTCACGAAAATGGGTTTGAGGTGTTCACATGTCCAGCTGTAGGTATTCCCTGAATGAATGAGTATTGTGTGTAGTGTATACGTACATACATCACATGATGGGAAATTTTGATTAATAAACTTCAATTGGGAACTAAGGTTGAATGCAGAAATATTGGAATTGTATGCGGATGATCTTCAATCTTGGTTTGTCATATAAAAATGATATGGCTGATTGATTGTTGGGCCCAACTTTTCATTCTTTAGAAAATATGTTAATTTTAAAGTTTGGTAAAAGTTGATCCATTTGACGGTAGTCACAGCTCACAATACATGTGGGCTGCAAAGATTGCATAGAGGAGAGCCAGCATAAAATCAGTTAAAAGTTTGTGAAAAGACAATGTGATGTGATGGAATGCTTTGGATTTTGACGACATCATTCTTTGTCTTTCTAGTTTTCAAAGAAGAGGAGGAATTTTCCCCGTAGCATTCAATTCTGCTCATCTTTTTTTTCTCATCTTGTCAAATTTTTCTTTTTAGGACTTTGATTAATGTATGTACAGTGAGGGAGAGAGGGACTCTAAAGGAGGAGAATTCACAAGGGTGGATTTGTACATCCCATCACACACACACACGCACACACATTTTCTTCTCAGGACGGAGCAGGAGAGAGATAAAGAGGACTAAAGCCTCTGTCTGTCTGGGAAATGTTCATGCTATGTAGCATTTGAAGAGGGTGAGAGAATAGTCGGTGGATAGGGGTAATTCTCCGTAATTTCTCCATTTTTCCATGTTGTATTAAAGATTTATTTTACCGTTTTAAAGTTACGTGGAGGGCTATAATATTAAGTAGACAATATAAATTGTTTCACTACTGTATAATAGTAAGAGCAGTGAAAGTATGAGAATGAACTCCTACTTCTCATTTAATCCGTCAGACTGAATTACATTACTTACACACACACTCACTCTCATGTCCATGTCTTTAACGGAGGGATGGCATAAGAACAGTCTCTCTACTCTACCGACTCTGCAATGTGTCTATGTCATGTCATAAAATTGGATGATAACTTGTAAATCCTAGTTTGTAGAGTTGGTGGAACCATTAAACTTTTTAAATTGTTTTAATGCTCTCACTTGGTTTTTTTCTGAGAAGGTTGAGGGTATCATTACACATTTTGACACACAAGGGAGGGTACATGAAAGAGGGAGATAGAGAGAGAGGGGTACTTTCGCAAATAAAAGTTTTATGAAAATGGATATGGAGAAACGAGTAGGGTCTGGCTAGACCTAATGCGTCTGTGTGTGTACTGTAATTTGTAGTTTGTTTATTTTATATTTAGTAATTTTGTCAGGTAAATAGTATGCACACTAAAACAACATAATGATGCTAGTGCAAGGGAGAAGGATGAGAGGGAATGATTTTGAACTAGTTGTTTCACTGTGTAGGAGTCATAGACATGATTCTAACAGTATGTACATTCATGAGTTTGGAACGAAATGAATGAAAATAAAGTTTAGTTTAACTAGAGTCAAGGATATTGACCTTGTCCCTTAATTACACCCTCACGATTTTTATTTGAAATGATCCGATGATTTGAATTGGAAATTGAATGAGACGAGACAGTAAAAAATAACAAGTGTATTTGATTTTATGGTGTTATCGATCATTCATGCCCTTTTTTATTCTTTTGTATGTGTGTGTGTGTGTGTACAGAGTACATTTTGATATTGATATTGATTTTTTACTGAAGTAGGATATCATATTATGTGTAACATGGCGACATGTGTCGCTACGCAACTTTGTAATCCCCTGTGTTGTGTATATAATATATATACATATTTTAAAATGTGTTACACCTCTTGATGTTATTTGAAATCCATCGACACAGTGTGATTCACACTGTGAAAATGTCTCTGACACAGAGTCTGTGTCACAGGCACTCACATAATATACAGAGTGGTTTGTCTACCAATATCAGAGAGAGTCAAATTAACTTTTTTAAAAGCGTCATATTGATACAATCTGATTTCTTTCTGTTGAGCTCCATTTTTTGTCAAATGTTTCACGAGACAAAAAGGGGACACAATGTAAAAGTAAAAAAGGCAAAGTGATCATACACATTCGTGTGTGTATGCAGTTATACCTACATAGTTTTTTAAAATGGAAACATAATGTTGGAGATTAGTCGTTAAGTGGACTGCTCTGCGTCCATTATAATGACATTATGAATATGATGGGATGTTTTGCCGTCGCCATTGTCATTGCGTGTACACTTTGTGCGAAGGAGACAAATCAGAAAAATGACATGGATCACATTGTGGAACAAGTAAGAGTCTAGGAATGTGCCTGTCATGAAATGTCATGTCATTGTCAAAAGAATTTAGAGATAGGAGGAGAGAACTAAAAGAACTGTTGGCTTAAAATGAAGTATGTTTGGACTGCACATGTCATGTAGGGAGTTAATATGTTTTTCATTTGAGAGTGTGTGTGTCCCTTTCTTTCTTTCTTTTGATGTTGTTTCAACAATAAACATTTTATTGTTCAGTTTTATTTTGTGGAAATTGCAATATTGTTTAACTTAATTTAATTGTAATTTTTTTGCTGCAAAAATATGATAGGAATGTGTTTTGATTTTTCTAATAGAGTGAGTAGACGGACAATTCTTTTTAGATTTCATTCAAACATTTTATGAGTTATAAAAACTAGTAAAAAAAAGTGAAATGTGGTTTGAATACCTTAAATTTTTTTCTCCTGACTCAGTTTCTCTCTTGACTCTAGAACTTTTTTTAATACTGAATCTGAATATTACGGATGAAATCATACAGATTTACTTGAAAACTTTTTTAAATAATGTTTACTTTACACAAAATCAGTTATATTGCGTAGACTAGAAGTTCAAAGAATAGTTTGAGAATCAAGAAAAATTCCAGATGAAAATTTTTCAAAATTGTATTTGGCCGTTTTTTTATAATTAGGATCCACACCAATTTAGTAGTAGTTTTATGAGATGTTAGTTGTATTGCATTGATATGCAGATTGTTCGTCTCCCATTTTTATGTAGATTAGTCAAACTTTTTTCCACTCCCTCTCCCTTCCTCTCAGCTTCAATTTAACCTGTTGTCAATTCAGGAATCTCTCTCTGTATGATTCTAAGGAAACGAAAGAAAACTCAAGGAAGTTTGGAAGTTCCTCAAAAGAATGTTGTGAGATTGGGAATGTGGAATTTTAATTCTTTTTCCCCATTCCCAAAGTGTCAAGTGTACGGAAGCCTAGGTTGTGGGAGTGGGAAGTAAAATTTAAAGGTAGTGGAGGTGTACTGTGTGTCACACACGATGTGTGTACTTTCCTTTCATACGTAGATGTACAATACTCACTACTATACATTGTGTGTGTGTATACGTCAATGCTACGCCTTTGAGATTAATCAGGGGGTGATTCTCACAAATGTGATGACGTGCACGGGATCTTTGTGGTGTATGTGTGGGAGATGAGGTGGAGGATGTTGTGCGCAGTGAAAGTTGACACAGCGGTCAATACAGTTGCACACAATAAGATTCATTATTATAATAGCAGAATAATACGTACAGATTAGGAATCTGAGATTCCAAATGATCATACAGCTGACACAACATTTTATGTACTTACTGTGCGTGCGTTATAGGAGTAATCCTTAGTAATGGAGTAGCTGGTTGTTAAAAGGTTTCTTATACCACGGTATTAAAGGAGTACCCTACATAATTAAATAGATTTTTTTAATCAAAAAATCGTGATTCTCCGGTTTTTATGGCTATATTTGCATGATTTTGCATTCATATTCGAATAATGCAATTTTTGAGGATTCCCTTTTTCAGTTGAATTGAGGCAAAATGAGATATTCAATGCGACTAAGAATAGGGGAAAATACGAAAGACTCGGGCAAAATTCCGTAGTTTTTGTATGTTTTTTCTCATTTTTTAAAAAAATAGTTAAGAATGATAGTGAAAGTGACAGATTTTTGAATGTAGATGTTAGAATGGCAGTAATTTGTAGACTTGCACTTGAGGGACCTTGTACTTAATCTTTGATCTTAATTTCAAAGAAAATTTTGATGCTCCGTAGTCTCAGTAGTTTGTAGTATGCTGTATTTAATTTTTAGTTTGTTAAGAGTAATAGAAGCTGGTTATTAATGCTGCGTATGTGCATGTGTGTTCTTGTAGAGTGAGTGTTTCTGTTTGTACGAGTGTATTTGACATTTGTACAGCTTCTGTCTAATTACTTTAAATTAGTACGCGTCGACGTTGCTTTTATTTAATTTTACGAATGAGACGGAGGATGGAAAGAGAGTGAGTGTATGTGCTGAGTTTTTCTTGTTACTTTGTGCCTTACTTGTTTGAATTTATATTATCTAATTATTTAAATTATGAAGAAGAAGGATCGTTAAAGGAGGATTTCTTTGTATTTTCTTTGCAGATTGGAAGTCTGGATAACTATTATCTATTTGAGCACCCGAGAATTCGGAAACGTTCTGTGGACTTGAGTCATGAACATCACAAGTTGCTGACGGAGGAGGATGACGTAAGTTTGTTCTACATCTCTCGTTTTCCTTTGAAATAGTAACAATTTTATTCCATGGCATGACTAGCAAAGTGCAGTGGGTTTTGTATTTGTTATATTAAAGTACACTGCTGCAAGATTTCTGCCATTTAATCCCTTCTCTCAAATTTGATGAGATTAGTGAAATCTCATTTTAGTTTGTTTCTTCAGTCTTGGAAAAGGGGGCATAAAGACTTTCTAAATATTTTTCTCGGATGTTCCTTGGTCCGTTCATAATTAGTTAATGCCAGGGGGTATAGACAATAAGACTTTTGAGAGTTTGAAATTCTTCCAGTTTTGATCTCCCTCTCAATTTACACAGATGAAATCTCATTTCATACTCATCTCTCTTTCTCCTTTTCTCTCTAGATTTTATAGTTGCAACTGAAATGAATCTCTGACATAAATGCTGGTCTTAGTGTAGGATAGTTTTGTTTGGGATTTCCTTGTCTCTCTTTCATTACTAAATTTTACAAAGGGACATTTGGCAGGGACTGGAGGTTGTAAATAAATAATTTTGGTCAAGTTTCAATAGAAAAGTGCCAAATACAGGGTAGAAGAGATGTATATGTGTGTGTAGTGTGTGTGTATGTAATATTGTAATGGCTTACGCTTTCATTTTTGATTTCTATTTCACTACAAAGAATACCGTTAGATAGGTTTCATTTTATGTGTCTCTGTGGACTTTGTGTGGTGGTGGTGTGATGTGATGCTTGTGTATGTGTGGATTAGGGATGTTACAGAATTCAGATAGGAAGAAATAATAATTAGAGATTCTATTTAAATAGAAAAGTAGGACTCGAGAGAGAGAAGAGAGAGACACACGCACACACAGACTCACAGAGGGAGAAAAGGATGATCATGATGAGTGCTATTTATATTTTTTGATACACTCATTGTGTCCGTCCATTATATATTATATAAATGGGAAAATTTTTTAATTGCATAATGCCGCCGTTGCCTTCTACTGCTCTCACTACTCTTGCTCTGGTATACTATGAATGTGCGAATTTGTATTGCAGGACAGGGCGAGGCTGTCTACTTGCTTGCGTTATCTCTATAAAATATAACGTCACCCCTGCGGTTTGAAAAGGACCGGAAAAGTATTATTATTATTTCATCTGTGTGGGATATAATAATAATAATTCCTATAGGTTAGGGCAGTTTTTCTTTTGGCTACACTACAGTATGCCATTCATGTACGTAAGTTAATGTCCAAAGTGAAATACTATATCCCAGATGGACTGATGGTGATCAGCTCAACATTGTGTGTGTTTCTGAGGAAGACAATGATGTCTGACCTTTTTGTGTCACACACAGAAATTGAAGGAGGAGGAGGCTTTGTAATAATAATTTCATTTCTAATATAATCGAGTGCAAGTTGCGTGATGACCGACTCCATGAAAATGGAGTCAGTCATGTGGGGTAGAATGTATTGTACTGTATTGTAAAATAGTTTTGACTGTTGTGTGTGCTTTTGTTGGAGTGTGGCGTGTGTGTGGACATGTTTGGAATCAAATCAACCATTGTACGGTCACAAAGTAAAGTTTCCCTCCATTTAAATATACCCCATTTGACTCATCATAAACCTAGGCACGTTTCTGACTCAACCCTTGAACTACATTTTGAATTGTCAACGTAATTTACCATTTTCTCCAGTTATCTCCCATGAAATTGTCCATGAAATTTATTATTGCATATATGGGTTTTGGGTTGCGATTTATACATATGTGATATTTTTTGTGTGCTCAGGGTTTTCTTTCTTTTTTTTCATCCTACCGACTGAGTGAGTGAACGCTTGGAATGTGGAGACAAAAAAAAAGGATAAAAAAATAGAGAAATTTTTAGCTCGCTTTGAAAGTAGAGACTTTGCTTCTACACTTGTGCTGCTTCTTATAGATTTTTGTCCCTTTACGTAAGGACGGCGGTGTCTTCCTGTCAGTAGAAAGGGTATCTCTGTGTATGTACGTGTGTGTGTGGAAGAATTTTTCAATAAACTTGGAAATGGATATGTGTATGCGTAAGCTCAATTTTGAAAATCAGAAAACTGGGGAAGTCTGAAAGAATTTTGCTCGAAGGGGAATGGGAAGAAGAAGAAGAGACAATGGAGTAGGAAGGTTGTCTGTCAGTCATGTTTGTACGAGTTTGTGTGAAGTTTATTTGATGTGTAATTGCGTTGGTTATAACTTCTGACAGCATGTATTGTGAAAATTGAGAAAGAGGGTAATGTAATCATGGATTCAATACACTTAAGCGAAACCTAGGAGGGGACGTGTAGGATGTAGAGATGGGACGGAGGGAGATAGAAGGGAATGTGCAGATAAACACGTTTCGATTCAATTGAAGAATAAGGGCAAAATTATATTACATTGAATGAATGAAAATTTGGGAAGGAAATAGTTGGAACTGTCAGTGTTTGTTGTTGTTGTTGTGGGTTGATTTTGATTATGTTGGAACATTTTTGTATGGTTACAGGTCCATTGGTTCGACCAACAAGTGGAGAAGAAGCGGGTGAAACGTGATTTTCCTTATTTTGAAGGAGTTTCTGGGACTGGAGGGCCGTACTTTGCAAAAAGGTAAATATTTTTCCTTTTATTCTCTCAAACATCCTGGTTTTGTTCTACTCGGTAAATTTCTGTATACATTTTAACATCATATTTTTTGAGAATGTCTGGAAACTAAAAACACACATACACACACGGACAAGAACGATGGGATGTGATGATAACTACAAAATAGTTTGTAGATACCCATTAAACATGTGCCAGAACTTTATTTTGTTCACGTTTTCCTTTCCCTTAAGTTTTGCCTTTGCCATGAAGCTTGGCTTTTGTGGATACTATTAATAGGATTCAAGTCAAATACAACATGCCAAATTCTAAACAGAGTAGAATTCAAGCTAGTTGTGGATAAAATTACAATTAGAGAATTTAAGTCTTATAATTTAATCATTTGGATGAATATAAAGATTTGAGATTTGTATAGACATAATATTGTAAGGTTATGAATTAGAGCATTTTTTGTGAAAAGGGGCAAATGAAGAAATAATCAGATTACTGGGGAGAGAGAACTTCAGGGTGCGTGTCTTGAATTAATGTAACTGATTAAATTGGAGATTTGATCATTTGATTAGATGTGTCGAACACACAAGAAATACTGTGGTTCATCACATGGAGCCCATGAAAAATTAATTAAGTGAACATTCAGAAATGACAAGTTGAGGAACAGTTTTGAAGTCTGTCAGCTGCAGGAAATATAAGGGTGTGTGTGTGATGTACAATCTAACCAATACACTAGCATATGTATGGTTGTATTGTATGCACATGGCATATATAAATGGGTGTAAAAAGTTGTTTAATGATTATAATTATATTTTTGGGATGATTCTTATTAATATTTCAGCACCGCCTTTAGTGCCTACGCTACTCCAGCTTATCAAAACGGATTTGGTGATCCACTATTCAAGGAACAATGGTACTTGGTATGTCAGAAACATTTCTTTTTTCCTCTTCTTCTTTTATATACAATATACAAATCTGGGCTAGACTACTCTCTGAGAGTGTTCCACTTTCATAGAAAGAGAAATGTGTTGACTTAATAACGAGGACTCTTTTACTGGTACTAGTACCCTGAGTTTTACAAAATACTGAATTTCAGTCTGTTTGATTTTATTTCTCACATGCATGTACTCAATCATCACGTACACACACAAAACTAAAATAAATCTTTAATGCAGGGGACAAAGTTGCTTTTTCATATCCAAATAGCAAATAGATGTGTCGGATGTTCCGCAATCGTACAAACTACAAACATGACAGGGTTGAGGCAGTGGTACATTAGAGACTGAAAATTCACGTTGGATTTTGAGATTTTTTGTTAATACACAGGAAAGAGGGAGGACAGTGTTTATTCAATTCAGTTTTCATCCAGTACAGAGAAGCCAAGATTTTGAGACCCAACAGTTTTCATGTGGACCAGCCAACCAGCACTGTCGGACAGTTGTCAAGTCCTGTCATGGCATGTGGCTTTTTGCACACAGTGTACACCGTCATTTTGGGGAATATTCAACTGGATTTGAGTAAGAAAACTGGAAAATATCTACACTGCGAAAGGCACCACCACAGTCAACATTGAACATACAATGAATTTTCCATTTCCCTAGTTGTGTGACACAGCAGTCACACATAGAGACGGTGTGTGTGTGGCTGGAGAAGTTTCAATTGTATCAGATGAGAGAGAAACCCTTTCACAGTGACAATGGGAAAAATGGAAACGTAACCACCAAAGTTGTTACACTATTATGATATTGTGGAATAGTTCTCCTCTCTCTTTGTGTGTGTGTGGGAGGGGGATGAAATCTATTTTCATGTTAAGTACATTTTCCTTACAGACTCCAATATTGCATGAACATTACAATAGAATTGACTTCCGTTGTGGTGGGGTGGAATACGTAATATCGTTGATGTGTTGATTTAAGTGAACATGAGTCAGTCAGTGTATGTGATTTTTTTTTGACAATTCAACTTTTCCTGAAAAATAGAAATGTGATGGGGGAAATGATTGGTGAAGTCAACTAACTCTTGTTCTTTTTTTATTTAGTATGAGTGAAGTAAGAGATGGAGATATGGGCTTATACGTTCCTTTTATAGCTATAATAGCAGTAAAATTCTTTTTCGTTGAATCCAGGATACAATTTTTGTGCATTCGAATTTATTATTACAAGTACATTGAACATTGAAATACAATGAGTAAATGAGAGTACATAATACATCGTATGTAAGAAGGTTGGGCGAAATAGTGGAGAGCATGTTGAATAACTTTAAGGGGCGTTTGTTGGCGAATGGGCCATACATCAAAAGTATATGAATGGCTAGGCTAGGTGTAGCGTGTAACATTTGTGTATATTGAGAGTTGAAGCGAGTAGCAATAAGGTTTGAAAGGGGATAATAGGAAAGGAAGTAAAAAATTGCGTTGGCTGATTGCTAATCTTTTTTGCAAAATGAGACGCTTCTAGTTGGTCATAATTTGTAATATCACACACACGAGTATGTATTAGCAGTAGTAGGAGTCATCATTTGGTGTGTGTGTAGTCATTCTACACACAGAGACACACACGTTTACCTGTATGTTTGAATGAGATGTGAAGGTATCTTGTACACTTATTATACAAGAAGTTATGCATTAATATGTTTGGGGTGCTCTGCTGCTGTTATCCCTAGAGAATGTGTGTAGCAAATGTGTTCGTAGTGGTGTGAATAATTTGTATGTATGAGAGGGGTTAAGTTTAGTCAGTCAAGTGAAATAATGTGTAACATAACATGAGTTGTTTATGCGGCCCTCGGCGTCGGTTATAACAAGACGAGCAGATTTTGTTATTACAATCCTCAGAAATATATACTAATGATATGGACCGGAATGACCTAGAAAATCTTCTTAACTCCTTGTCTTTACAACAAATTTTTCTTTTTGGAGAGATGCGGATGTTCCCCTATAAGAGTCCTCGTAAGAGGAAATGATTATAGAGAAGGAGGATAGGATGAGATGAAATGTGTGTGTTGGAGGGATGGGGGACATGAGGTAGAAGACACACACACATGCAATAATGATTTCATTAATGCTCATCGTTCAATTTGTTTGTGATGGTGTAAGCCATGTTTTCATTCTCATATTGTTTGCTCACGTTGATATGAGTAGACTTTTCGGATGGTAGTAGTGTTGTATGTTTGTTGTTTCAATAGTGTAGTATAGTGGCTCACCTCGTTATAATCTATCCTCCTCCTAGTGAAGAGGAAAACACTGGGTGCGAAGCAAAGCAGTAGCTGCTTTACTGGTGACTGTAAGACGATTGGTCGTTTCTTTTGTATTTGTATTTGTTTAGTATTGCATTACTCTTGTGTGTAGGTATTGACAAGACGAGAGGTAGAAGGAGGAGGGGGGGGGAATACAAACAAAATTCATATAGAATATAACAGGAGGAGGAAGAGAAAGAGATGAAGGATGAATTGTTGGTTTTGCAAATTTCGTTCATCTTTTGTCTACGTATGTAGAGGTATGAGTATGGCTCGGCAGTGGCAAGTTTCTATACACAGAGAGTACATATGTGTGTGTGTGTGCTGTGTACACATTATTACAGCCTGAGATGGATAGTGATTGTCTATTTATATGCTAATGAGCTCTTCATTTCGTCAAAATTTTCTTTCTATATAATGGTGTATTCTCCTTTCTGGCGTCTCAGGCTGTGGACTCTCATATTTTGTCTTGTACTTTTGGTATGGCTTGGAAGCCACCGTGCGTTCATTGTCTTTTAGTTTTGTTTTTTAATACTTTCTTTACACATGATGAGTCAATAAGAATGGAAAAGAAACGCACGTCTTTATATTTTCGTACTTTTTTTTTTTTATTATTTTCATCCCCGCACTATAATTATTGATAATGGGAATTGTGTGTGTGTTTTCCCCGCCATTAATATGTATGAGATCCTAAATCTTCTTCTTCATTGTTGTTGCGTTCAATAGAAATATTCCGGCATACATTCCCTCTCCTCAAATTGCTCTCTTTCATCATGGTTGAGGAGAGAATGGAAATGATGAAAAGTGAAGAAATTGGCCAGTTTTTTGGAAAATTAGCGGACAACAATTTAGAGCATTAGACTTTTTTGCTCATTTTGTTGTGTTCATATAAAATGTGAGGAGTTTAAATTACATGTTTTATCCTGATGAGTTGGAGTTGGGTTGAACCTTTTTGGTGGTTCATTGTTCCGCGTTTGTGTTTTGACGATGGACAAGGTTGAGAATAGGATATTCATTTATTCAGAAAAAACTTTTTGTGGGGAAATACTGATTAAATTTTGGAATTTTATTCAACTGAGTAAATATGCGGTGGATGTTTGTAGGACTTGGATAGTTGAATGGAGAATTAAATGCTAATTGTGTGTGTGTGTGGAGTGTAGAATCACTTTGGGTGCTGGACACCAAATGAAAAACACAGGGATGTTGGGTGGAACAATGCATAAGGTCCAGGTGGACGTGTGTGATGTTATTGTTTGTGTGAGCCTTGAATGTGTAAATTAAATTAGGTGTAGAAAATGTCCATGTGAATCCTAATATTTTCCTTATCCCAACGTCCGTCGTTTCGTTTATAAATGGATTTGTTAGGAAAGAGAGAGAGTATTTGTGTACTCGAGATTCATAAGGTTTTTTGGCTGCTAGTTTTCAACTTGAATGGCAAGCAGACCCTGAGAACTAGGTGTAGTGTATAAAAAGAGGACGGCTTTTCATATAATCGATATTGTTTCCGCTCCCGTCATTCATCCTTCACGTATCTGTACAACAGGGAGAAGGAGAAGAGAGGAGAGGTTGGAATGGAATGGATGGAACCGGAGATGACAGGGATAGAAAGTGAGATTACTTGTCCTGACAGAGTTGTCTGTTGTCACGTCCAATGTCATTGAAATGAACGGATTTGTTGTGATAGGGAAGTAGAGTTTTTTTTTACACGATGGAGTTTTTTACTCAAAAATTGGCATGCAATTTTGTTGATTTTCAATTTCCTCAGTTTCATACATGTAGAGAAAAAAATCAAAAATGGTGACTTGGTCTTGACTTGTAATTTTTGAGTTAAGTCAAGTCATGAACAAGTCATGAGAAATGACCTGGAACGATCAACGGGCGCAAGGAATTGCAGAGATGTTTGTACTATAGCCAGAACTACCTGAGTAGCTTTTTGAGTTCCTCACCCTCCGAGACAAAAACATTAAAATGTTGATTTTTGTGGAATCCAGGACTCTTGTAGCTTTAAGTATAGGAGAAAGTTATATACCGTAAACCTTTCAAATTTAGCCTCACCCATGTTGGAAGTAAAAAGTTTTTATGTCTATTGTTATGAGGCTAATGGGAAACCCTAGAAGGGGGTAGGTTAATTTGAGGGTAGGCTATATTGTACAGCTTTACGGTATATTGATCCAAGGAACGATCAAAGGGAATAAAATTCGAAATGACAGAAAGCAGAGAGCGTGTGTACTCGAACTCTTAGAATCTAGACATCGCAAAAAGAATTGGAATTTTATATTGTATATATGATTTGTTTTTTCAGACATCTGGGTCCAAGGACGGTTTTGATATGAATGTACAGTCAGCCTGGAAACGCGGTTTCACAGGGAAAGGAGTTGTTGGTAAGTCGTAAATTTTATTGTGTGTATGAAGACAATTACTGGGATGATGATGCTGAGATCATAAAAAAATTATAACATTGCATTACAGTTCAAGTGAACCAGTACACGCTATACAATTTTTCTTGAGAATTTGAAATCAAAATTAAATCAAATGAGGTTTTTTTGGGTGTAAAATTTTTTGACAAAAAATGTCTCTTTTTTTATTATTTACAGTTTCAATTTTGGATGATGGGATTCAGACCAACCATCCTGATTTGATTCAGAATTATGTAAGTTTTTTTTTACTTTTATTGGCTAAGTAGTTAATTTTCTTCGGGGTGAAAGTATAAATAGTTTGGAATTGAAAATTAGGTCACAGTATATTTTAGTCAAGGCCAGGATATTTTTGAAATTGGGAATGAATTTACATGCAATGTGAATTGGAAATCCTGAGTATGATAGTCACTGATAAAGTTAAAGAAATTTAAATTGATTCATACTTCCTCAGGACTAGTAGAACTATCACAGACTAGTCAGTTTTTACTGCTGTGTACTACTTGCGAGGATAGTCAGTACGAGTGAGTTGAGTTGCAATTGAAGGAACATGATGTTAAAGTGAGAAAGAAATTGGAGGCGTTGGTATTTGTAAAGTTTGGGGAAAAGGAAATAAATGACGAGATTGCACAAATCTCTACGATCAAACATACCACTACCATCACCAACTAGACTATCCCCAGTCAGACAAGTCCATGTTGTAATCCAATCAATACAAAGAGAAGAGATGAAAGATATAAGGATTGGAATGGAAAGATGAGTTTTCACTCTTTTTCGGCCCAGTCTTCTCAGAAGTTAAACTAAAAAACGACAAGGATAGAGAAAGGTAAAACGAGACATCCTTAATTGTCAATGGGATCGCTTCTTCTAGCAAAGAGGAAATCGAATCATTTTTATTGGATAAGATAGCGGACCGACCGACATGGCCAGAGGAGACACCACGTTCCTTCTGTGGGTGTCTCTCCTATTCCAAAGTCCAGAAAGAAAGAAAATCGTTAGGGTAGAGTGTAGAATGTTAGAGAGATAGTGGATGAAACGGGGGAATTGTATGATTCTTGTAATTTCCTGTCGTGTAAATGCTTCGTAAACTGGTTCAGTTGACGTAAAGGGCCAAGCCAGAGAGTGAGTAGAGTGTATGTACTTACTTTGGATTCATTCCTTTTATTATTATTTTTCTTTCACTTTTTTTGGGGTGTAATGTTGGTTAGTTTGGGGATGGTGTGTAGTGTCTACTACTGACTAGAACTGACTGTGATGATAGACGGTAAAGAAGAGAGATGATGAGGAGAGAGACGAAGGGAACAAATAGAAAAAGTACGTGTTAGCTTTTTTATTTCATGTCGTCCTGGCTGGCACGCCAGAGGAGCGGAAAGAAAATTAAGTTGGGCTGAGATGAAGAGAGGAGGAGAAGGGAAAGGAAAAGAAAGAAAAAAACTTAATTGATATTATATTTCGTGTTACATTAGCCCTGATTGTGTGTGTGAAGCAAAAATTTTTTTTTTGTTTGCATTACACAGTATAGACTTTGTGTACCAAAGAGAGGGGACAAAGGGGTCGAGTCGAAGGACATTCTCTCTTGTTGTGTCTAGGTCATATTTATTATAAAAATAAATTTTTGGATCCAACTATATCGGCTGATGAAGACTAGGTGTATATGTGTGTGTGTGTTGCTCCCAATTCCTTGTTATTCGACACTCTTCCTGGAGGTGTGTATAGCTTGTTAGGGAACCCTAGTCAACTAGAGTATGTGTCTTACACACTGTGTAATGTTTAATGTTATTGAGTGTGTATAGTCGTAATTGTGTATAGATGACAAGCTCATTATGTTGGTTGTTAATGAATTTGTCTGTGATGGTACTCGTTTAAGTCTCTAATCTTCTCCTCTCATCTACTTTCGCCTTAGCTTTTAATACTAACTGAATAGGAAAATATGAGGTCATACATTGATTTCTGTCTATACAATAGCCCTTCACTCTGAATGAGGAGTGGAGAGACTCCATTACACAATGAAGGAGGAGGGAGGTATAAAAAAGACAAAAGTATATGTTTGTATTATAATAATAAGATAAAGAGGATAAAATGTAGAGTACATTTTTAATTATAATAGTTAATTGAGAGTATTATACAGATGCATAGTAATCATTTACACACAAGTGCTTCAATTGACAGTATAGATAGTAAGTCATTTTCTTTTGTACTGTACACTGTATATCAAACTATGTGGACTTCTGTTTGACCATGTTGTATTCTATTTGATCTTCATGATGTATGGCTTTGAAAGGTGATGGATATTGTATTTTGAATATTAGTTAGCATCAGCAGCATGCGATATTTTTTAATGTGTCATTTTAATATGATTTGTCTCGTGTATGTGTGTGTGTCTTAGGTGCAAGAGATACTCCTATATAGTGTTCTCTACTATCTCATCTTTTTCTCTCTCTAATGATCTGCACTGCACGGTAGATTCTGTACACACGAAGAATGGATGAGTGGCAGAAGTTAGTTTAAGGAAGAAAATTGTACAGTGTGCAGTTTACCATAGTTAAGAGAAGGGAAACAATTATTGTTTGCAAAGTTTTGTAGGATGGAACGACGACGAGGACGGCAATGGAAGTGGACAGAGAGTGAGAAAAGTTTTACTAGTTCTCTCTCTCTCTCTCTCATGTAATGAAACTAAAGCAATTTTTTGTGCCAAAAAAATAATATGTTAAATGACATGTGTCGCTGTAGGAAGAGGTTTGGCACACACACACACACATACACAAAAACATGTCTAGGATGCATGGCATGCACCCATCTCTTCTTCTTCTTGACTGTAGTTCAATACATGACATATACCTTTTATGTGTATTGTTTAGTTGAGTTGCAATTGTCCATTGTTGTCGAATGTAGGCTAAAACTTGATGGAAGTGTTTTTTTTCGCTCTTTTGCAAAAAATTTCTTCTTCCCTCTTGTGAGTGTGCGTTGTCTTCTACACTCACACACTTTTTGTGTGATCATAGGACCAAATCGTTTTTGTGTGGAAAAGCAGAAAGAGGAAGTTTTTTTAATAATGTTTTTTTACTTGAGGACTCTCCCTTTGTATTGAATAAGAGTCACACTTTTTTGTATTGTGTGTGTTGTGTGCTTGGCACTGCTTGCTTTGCGTTTTGGTTTGTATATTGTATTTTGGGGAGTAGAGTTGTAGCCTACAACTCTTGTCTTGTTCGTAGGTGTTCAAAATGTTGATTAACAGTTAACCTTAATGTGAGGGGGGAGAGGGTAGGAATATGAAAATGTTGAGAGTGACGTGAAAACTGCAATTGTTACTGGATACCTCTCCGTTCTCGTTTTGCATGTAGTAGTGAACTTCAACACTCTACTGTATGTACTTAAATACATCTCACGTACAGTTGAAAATGGTGGAATGTGTCGTGCATTTCCAAGTCAAAATTAAATAAATTATGGATTGTACATGTAGAAGTTAATATAAGTATGTACATAATTTGACGGACCAAAGAAAAGGATAGTTGAAGCGAAATTTTTGGATGTACGAGAGCAAATGTTTAATTTAAAATATTATAGCATCAAAGTTTTTGAGCCTTTTACTTTTCACATACAAAGTATTCCTAGACTTTAGCTCTTTCTACTGACTGACTGAGTGAGTCTAAACTCTATTAGTACATAGTCTAAGTTGAGACCCAAGTTGAGAGAGATGGGAAGTGGGGAGGAGGTAAAATTGCGGAGGACATGTAAGTCAGGAGTCGTGGATGATGATGATGGAGATGGAGAAATATATAGTGTAAAGGATGAACGTTGAGTTTTAATCAGAAGAGGAAATCTAAAATGCTTTTGTTTCAAAGAGACGAGGATGAGGATGGTGGTAGTCTATTCTCTTTTTTGACGAGAACAAGTTGATATAATTGGTTCAACTGCCTTACCAACTTATTTGGTTTGATGAAGCATGTAGGGAAAAGTTTTCGAAGGATTTAAATTGAATGTCATAGAACCTTGTACTTTGTTCTATCTACATAATAGACACACACAAGTCATGGACGTACAGACAATGTTTCACGTCCTCCTCTTCTAGTCACACGACTAAGAGATGAAATTTGGAATTCTTTGCCATATTTTTGCTCTCCTAGTCCTCGTATGATTGTACCTCATGAAAATACTTTTCTTGTGTTAGAGTTTAGAGTTGGAGAGAGATATATGTACTTAATGGAGGTATATGACTGAGGTTGCTGAGTAACTGTTGTATAGTTGTGTAATACTCGTAATATAAAAAGAGAGTTGTGCTTTACAATTAATGTGTATTCCTTTTTGTTGGGATAATTATTTTACTTGGATATATGATCCTGATTAACAGAATAAAGAGGGAAGTGCAGTCAACTCTGAATGAATCAACATTCACCTAATAAATGTGAAAAATAATGTGATAAATGATAAATCTGAAATTCTATCTAGTATATGTTCTTTTTTATTCTGAACTCTGTCTGTCTGTTCTGATGAGGGGAAGTGTGATGTTAATAGGATTGATAGGATTTAATTAATTGTATGATAGAGTCTATCTTCCCTGTCATCTTTACACAACTTAGTTTTCAAATTTATTTATTACTGTCTGTCTAGAAGAATTTTTTAATGATTTCCGATTTTTTTGCTCTTTTGTTTTTTACACAGACTAGGAAGACTCTAGGATGTAGTGTGTTTGTGTGTGTTGCAACTGGCAACTATGTTGTAGTGAGTTGAAAGTTCCTTACGGAACATACACAGAAATTTGGGCTGAGTACACACACTGTGTGTGAGACTCTTTATACTTTCAAAATGTATATTGACAGTTTGCTTCGTGCTTAGATAGAACCCAAAGGGTTGACTTGACATGATGAGATGAATATGAACAGAGGGAGAGAAAGAGAGAGAGAGCGCGCGATCGCCGTGGGATTTGATATGAAAAGTTTACATAAACTTAATAACGTTTGACATTTACTGAGGTTGAGGGTTGAGGTGAGCTAGGACCTTGTGTGTGGGTCCTAGCTATGAATAAGTAATGTGATGTATGAATCTTTTATTATATCATTTTTACGTGAGACTCATACTCATGTACCTTTGTATTATTATTTTTTGTTGGGAAGGGGAGGCAAGGAAATATTATTACGTAAAAAATTATGGTTCGTTAAAAAATTTGAGTTTTGTGTGTCTGTGTGTACCAGAAGAGCCAGACGGAACGATTACATAAAAATAGTAGAGTGATTCGTTTGTTTGTTTGTTGGTCACATACTAGTTTTTACATGCTACCAAGTTATTAATATGTTATGATAGAAAAGAAAAGGGATCAAGATAACATTTTTTTAGATTGCATCTGATTATCCTTATGGGCTCCTTTCCTGACATAACTATAATAATATTTAAATAGAGAGTACTTGTACTTGTGGTTTTTTTGTAGCCTCCTTTTTTGCATAGTTTATGACGGCCGTAACTTTTTACTAGTAGTGTAATGTTGAACGTCCGACTCTTTGAGTACGAATTTTTTTCTCTCCCTCTTCATCCTTTCCCTGCTTCCTCTTTCCCCTGCTTCCTCTTTCCCCCTTTCTTTCTGTACGTATTGAGAAGTGTACTGGAATATTTTGTATATAATATTTATAAAAATTTGAAAAGCAGGCTACAAAAAAATTCATCACTGATTTAATCTCACATTAGAAATCTCCATGAGTTCCATGGATCGATATGATGGGATGTTGGTGGTGGGAAGACAAGGAAAGGCAAGTGTGAAAGAGTTTTGTGATATTCGTAATTCCAAGATGCTTCATCCGTTTCTGTGTGTGTCTGTGTACTCATACGCTAGTACCAGTGTAGAGATTTTGAGAGTTTTGTGTTTGAAAGGAAAGGGGGAGAGAAAGAGAGAGAGAATAAAAAAAGAGAGAAAAAGCATTTCATCTGAAGCCTCTGGTGCTTGGTGCTGGGAAAGAATTTAAAAAGAAAGAAAGATCCCCTCGTTTATTCCTTGATCTTGTACTCTCTTCCTCTTTCTCCTCAGATAGATATATACGTTGAGAGAGACAGAGTGTGTGTGTCTTGTTGAGATATTCTTGAAGCATTTTCACTTATGGCGCACTTTGAATCACCCTTTGGTTCCATTCAGTTTTTTCTCCCTCTTCTACTTCCTCCATTTTTCCTCCTATTTCTTGTCTTATTACGAAACTCGGTGGGCGCTTATGACATTAAGATATTCTCCCTACTTTTTTCCCCTCTCTCTATTTGATATTACGTCCAATATATTTCCACAGCTACACTCAACACACTTTTTCCTCTCTTTCTTTCTTGAAAATTTACGGGCAATACCCGTCGGGTATTCCCGTTTCACCAGTGTACATTTTTTCTTATGTCATATTATCGTGGCTTGTGCAATATGTTTTTTTAGTGTGTAGATCGGGGGAGGAGGAGAAGAAGAGAGTGCAACTGGTCCTATAAATGTATCTAGATAAATGTATACATTATGACTGTGATGAAAGGTGAATGCTGTAGTAGTGCCTTTTGCCTTTCCCTATGCCATGTACTATTGTTATTACAGCAAGAGTTAAATAATCATGACGGACGTCATGGGAGTAGACGATTTCTTATTGCTAGGGTAAAATGTAGGTGAGTGTGTTCTTGAATGACCTTCTGCATAACCTGCTGGTGTGTTTTTGGCCTAGTACAAATTGAATGAAATGTATATATTTGAATTTAAAACACTTGAAATATACAATAAAGATAGGGAGCGAAAAAAGGTTAAATTTAACTGTTTCACAGTACTGCAGTAGAAGCAATTGGAATGGAGTGTGATTGTGTGTCTGGATGGTGGAATAAAAGAATATTTGAGAGGGAGAGAAGCAAATGGGAATGTGTGGAGTGTGTGTACAGTGGGACTGTCACTGATAATTGTTCAAGAATATATTGTGAGTGAGGGAATCGTTAAATGAGCTGTTAGGGAACATCAAAAGAACACTTTGCCCCCTCCTCTCAAATACTAGCTTTTTCGAAAACTGTTGGAAGAAACATTAGGCGGGTTTGAAAGCATCTCAATTTGCAATTAATTATTAATGGTTTAACCTTGGGAATACTCTCCTCTCTCGCACTCCCTTTCGTGTGGATTCGAGTAGGATTGGATGGGTGGTAAAAAGGTGGAACGGAAGGAAGGACGTATAAAAAATAGAGGGTTTTCACAGTCATCAAGATCCTCCATCTCCCTCAATTTCAAACTTGACATTAAGCCGAAATTCTGTCCTCTTCCCCTTTTCTCTCTATACATTGGTAATGGCAGTTGATTCAAATGAAGGAGAGTTACTTTGTGTGTCATTCCTCCAAACAGTTTCAATGAAATTAAAGACAAATTGTATGTTTGTGAAATGTATAGAGATGGGTAGTAGAGTAGAAGACCAACACGTCGGAGAAGACATTTTAGTGGTCACAAGTTGAAATGTTTTATGGGGGAAATGTGTATGTGTATTTATTTAGCGAGACGAAGGTTAGTGGTGAGAATGTGTGTGGATGCGAAAATGTAATTTTCTTGGTAAAGTTCTTTTACTAGTTAAGGAAGAGTGGGAGGTGGAAGTGTGCGAGAAATTTTCTAGACATGAGGAATCTCTTGAGTAGAAGATGTGGTCAGAAAGATGTTAGTGTGTGTGTGTGTTCGTTCATATGAAAGGAGATTCCAAATGAGCCTTTTGTGGTTTTCAAAGAATAATTGAAGGGAGTAAAAAGAGGAGTGAATGAAAGTGTGGAACGACTTTTTTGCCTAATGCTTTTGTGAGTGTGTGTTTTGATCTGCGTAAACATTAACAAGAAGGGGCATTGAGTATTCAATTTAATATTAAATTTATTTATCTCTATTCAATTATTTTGTAGTGTACACGTTTTTAGGGATATACTACGGGTAAACACATGGATCAATAAAACTCCTCACTCTAACTCCAAATTTCTAAGTACAATAATGTTTCATAAAAATATTTGTCTTATGATGTATGTGTCTGTACTGCATGTACTAAGACTACTAATATTAACATATTAGTTGAATAGATTTAGATTGGCAATCATCAACATCAAATGAATACCTCAATTGAGATGCTAGAGATGAAAGGTAATGTAGTAGTCTGTGTTTTACGTAGAATCTGATTCACATTATGTGAAAGATGTGTTGTGTTTGTGTTTGCAAAAGGAAACATTGTAGATGATCCGTAATGAAGTTTAGAAGAGAGAATGGAGATGGGAATCAACTAAATGAAGTTGAATTTGAAGTGTAGTGAAGGAATAAGTTTGGTTGAATTTGAATTGGATGTCGACAGCCCCGACAACAAAAGTGAAATAGGCGGTAGAGGAACAGTTCAAAGGGCTATTTTAGCCAGGGAGACCGACACAGTTGACATTTTCCAAGATTGACTCGTAAGACGTAACATTATGATAAATATTAGGAAAATAAGAAATCGAAGAAGGATTAATAAGCAACAAAAAGTGACAATATGTACAATGCTAATCTAGTATAATGTATAACATTGTAAGTGTACTATGAGCCGTAGTGACTAAAGAACGGTCCAAATTCATGAAGCAGCTACATGTGTCATTACTATACATATACATGAATGTAAGAAGAGAAGAGAAGAACAGGAGCAGTCCAAGCCTGTTTTTTAACGTTCATTATATAAGTATTTTTCATTCGCCGTCTTATGCATTTGTATATTATAAAATATTTTCTACTGTTTGTATGTGTTTACTGATTGGAGTGAGGTGGATTTGATGTGTGTTTTGTTTTCATTTGAAATATGTATGGAGTGTTCATATTAAATGAATATGATGATGTGATACTTGGTCAGGAGAGAAGAGAGGAGGGTGGGGAGGTATGTCGATGAGAAGGTAGATTGTTGTTGTTACACGTATTGGTCGCGTTTTACTAGGCCAACTGATGAATGTATTGTCGCCAGCTTTTGAATTCACTTGCTCTGTCTCTCTCTATCTCTCTCTCTTTTCTCGCTTGTTCGTGATTGCATTATGACAAAGGTATTTATTATATTATGTATTAAAGCTTCTATTGTTGAAACTTGAAGGCTTCTCGTTTTTGATCTTTTCATTTATACGTACATGTGTACGTGTGACGTCGTCGTCGTCATCTCCAAATCCATGTGTATGTGATGTAAATGTCTGGCTACTCCAGGGTTACACACACACAGAGTACTGCTGCAGTGTAGTATGTAGTAGTATACACACACTACAAATATTATTGATTGACTAGTCATTGCTCTGCACCACAGTGAGGCTAGGATTGTGTTTGAGTGTGAAATGTGGTTCTGAACTTGGTCGAGGCAGGGGTGGAGAGATGAGAGTCTTTGTCTGTACACAATTAATTTAAGTGGATTACAATGTCGTTTCGATTACAATATGTAGTCGGATATTGGAGGTTTGGTCTGAAAATTTAGGATTTCAATTTTGAGAAAATGTTTTACAAATTTTTTTAAAGGTTGTGGCTATGGATCAAATTGGAATTGAAACGATGGAGAAATGAGTAAAAGCTTGTTAAATAGTAATGAAATCAAATAGATATTAGTGTATTTTTTTCAACGTTTCCATTAATGCCTAGCCAGGGCTGATGACGATTTTTTTAAATTTAACAATGACTGAATGGTATGGAATGAGTCATTCTAGTCGTCTGATAATGATTTAATTAGTTTTTTTGGGAGTTGAGTACGGGAGGACTAGAGGAGTAATCTGTAATACATGCATGGGCTCACAGGCACTCACACACCATCAGCGTCGTGTGAACTTTCCAAGATGAACACAAGAAGATGCTGTATTGAATTTTTAAAATCCATTGGGAATTTGATTCGGCAAGTGAATTACGTAAAGGAATATTGGGTGTTGCAGTAAGCACACACTCCCGCTCTCACAGTGAGAGTCTCACTCTTGCCAAGACCTTTCCTGCTCTCAACCCTCGAGTAATTGTATTTTGGCTGTGTAGGCGCTTGGGATGGATGAAAGTGTGTTCTGTCTGTGTGAGGGAGAGATAGAGAGAGAGAAATTCGAAAAAGACTCAACTCCACGAGTCGTTCTATCTACGTCTGGGTATCCACACTCACATATATTTTGTTGTGGAGAGTGTGATTGTGAGTTAAGGGAGAGTACAAAGGACTTCCGTCTTTTTGGAATTGGAACTAATCTCTTTTTCACATGTGTGTGTATATATATGTGAGTGAGGTCTCACTTCCAGAGTTGTTCTCCAGCTTACCATGTCTTTCCTGAGAAGGTAAAGGAGGACGACGACGACGACTACTTGCTTACGCCTTACGCGCATGCATCATGGCCATGCATTTTAATTAAATTACAAAAGGCTAGAGTAAAGTTTGGCATTTGTAAGGAGCTGGAAAATTTTCTTATCAGCAGAGTTTGTGGTTTGGAGCGTAAGGAAGAATTAGAGAGTGGGATGTGTGTGGTGTGAGTGAGAGGATTCTTAACTAGTTGTAACAAGTCATCTGAGCTTTTATTTTTGTATGTTGTCGCCGACACGTTACAAATGTCCAGATTGACTTTGATTATGATTACTAGGAACGAGACATTGGGATTTTAACAAAGTTTTCCACCTCCTCTTCTTTCCCCTTTGCCTTGTCAATGACATTGACGGGAGGAGAATGTCTGTGTGCGTGTCATCCTCATTTTCTTTGATGTCTGAACTTTGTACAATGACAAACTTTTGGTTTTCTTGCATAAAGAGAGGGGGCCGGAGGTCAGGAGGGGATTATTGGGAAAATAGTGACGATTATGTCTCATCAAGTGTCTCATGAATGTGCTAAATTTTGTTAATTACAAAGACACCTCTCCCCTGTTGTCCTGTTTTCAAATTTACATTAAAAGTCCTTCAGGATTTTAGTCTGGCTGGTGTGATGTAGCTTTTGTAGTTCCTTAATAATAATCAGTACGTACGTAAATTTAATTATGATTCTTTCCAATTTGTCTTTGCTCTTGGATCTTGTTCTTCTTGGAACACTGATCGTTGTTGGTTTTTAAAATATTCATTGTTTTACAAGAGAGAGAGAGAGAGAGAGAGAGATTATACATTCTGCTTGGAATTCAGCTGGCAGCGTGTTCTTCTTGACATTGGTGGTAAGGTACGGTGGTACGAAGCGGAAGTTTTTTTTCTTTTGCTTTTTTCATACGGTCCGTGATTTATGGTAAGGGAAAAAAGTTGAGATAATTTTTTTTTAAAAAAAATAGAATAAAAAAAACGAGGGAAAAAGTTTCATGTAACAATTTCCAGTGAGTGTGTTAAAGTGTGTTTGTATGTTGCAATATGTATGACGTAATAAATTTCAGTATAGGGTAGTGGTGTGGCGTAATTTTTATTTTAAAAAAAAATTCTAGTGACTAACTGTAAGGGATGGAGCATAAGGGATAATATTTTAGATTAACTTTTTTCCCCTCTCTCTCATGGAGGTTGAAGTGAAGTTAATATAAATTCTATATTCTGTGGTTGTACTCCCCTCGAATATTATATAGTAATTTATGACCTAGTGGCTAAGTACGAGTGACATTAAGCATTAAGTTGTAGGAAACTGGAAAGGGGGGAGTGCCGTGAAAATACATGAATGCTGGAGAGCGGAAAAAAATGTGTGGTTTTTTTTGCTCTTACCTCCTCTCAATTTTGCACTCGTATACAACTCTCATCGTATTAGGGTTCCTCTACTTAAGTAGAGCTCTAGAGTGGAGCCTCTTTTGTACAAGTATATGTGAGTATGTACTCTAACTAGGGCCAATGTGTTTATTACTGTGAAAAGTTAGTGTTGGGTGTGTGTGTGGGGTGCGTGTATGTGAAAAGAACCATGACATGTTCTAATACCTAATCATAATGAATAAATGCATTTTAGAAATGCATGGTTTGGCTGACTGCCGAACAGTTTTGATCGCAAAAAATATAAAAAGAGGGCTAGGTTGGTTTAGAGTGTGAAATAGTGAAACTTTAAGGGGATTCCTTCCTACTTGAGGTCTTGAAAAACATGCATATGCATGGGATGGAATGGATAGATGGTATTGGATCTTGTCTGGTGGTACTATGTACATCACATGGTAATACTATTTTATACGACTTGGAGTGGTGACATAGATAGAATAGATAGACGCCGTCGGTGGAAATGGAAAGTTGGCGAATACCCTTTAAGTGGCTTTAACTTGTCGTGATTTATTTCTTAAGGAGGATATGCAAATACTATATAAAGTGTAAAATAGTATAGTTGAAGGGAGTACTATATTGATTGCACTGTGAATCATTCAGAGTGAATGGGAATATATACATTAAAGGAGGAGATGAACTGCCTGTTCAGTTCAGTGAAGACTGGGGGTACATTTTCTTGTTCCTGTTGTTGTGATTCTTGAAAGAGAGGAAGAGAATCAATATATGTACTGCTAATAATGATTTAGGGATGGTAAGGACTGAGATAAAGGGAAGATGGAGGAGAGGTTCTGCAGTCTCTGTATATTCTATGTTGGTTGTAGACTCTAAATGTTATTCTTCTTTCCCTCCACAGTCTCTAATAATGTGTTATGTTTTTTTTTCTTTTTAGGATTCTCGGGCATCGACTGATATAAATGACAACGATAATGATCCGACGCCACAAGACAACGGTGACAATAAACATGGGACGAGGTGTGCAGGGGAAGTTGCGGCCACAGCAGGGAATAATATCTGTGGGGTAGGAGTAGCTTACAATGCATCCATCGGCGGAGTAAGGATGTTGGACGGGACAGTGAATGACGCCGTGGAGGCGAAAGCATTAGGACTTAACCCAGAGCATATTGATATTTACAGTGCGTCATGGGGACCAGGTGAGCGAGAGACACAATACTAATAATAATAAAAATCTTGCAGGAAAATCTTTGACTTAATACTCTCAAGTTAAGTCCAAGATTTTATTGCGGCTGTTCATGGATTGTTACTAAAGTTTTTTTCTTTTATTGAATCTCTTCCTCTTTCACTCTCCCTACTTTTGCAGAGGATGATGGTGAGTAGTTTTTTTATCTTTGACCTTTTATTTGTACGTGTGTGTATCACACATCATTGTAGTTGTGTACATGATTACTGACGTTGGGCTGAATGATTGTGTTGGTATAAAAGATTGGACAAGATTCTGTGTTTGTGAAATGAATGAACCAAGTAATAATACATATTATGATGATGACTCAAGTAGAGTGATTATTTATTTAAAGGAAAAACGGTGGATGGTCCGGGTCCATTGGCAAGAAGAGCCTTCATATATGGAGTCACCAATGTGAGTATTTTATGATAAACAATTTAATAATGGCTGTGAATGGTTTGGCTGCGTGTAGTAAAGTATCATGACAGTGAAAGAGAAAGAAGGAAAAAACAAAAGTTAAATTTACCTGTGGCAAAATGCTGAGGATCAAATTTTCATTAAAGTTTTAGTCGGAGCTGAAAGGTTTGCTCTCTCTCTCTATCTATATCCAATGTTTTGTGTGGAGGAGGGAGACTATGGATAAGAGATGTTGTGGTTGTTGATGTCAGTGCTGGTGCTGTTCCAGTTCCGACTTGAGTATTAAGGCTAGAATAATGGTAGGGATAGGGTAACTACAATGGACGGCCACTATAGACTTTATAGGTTGGAGAAGATAAAATTCCCTCCCGCATTCTCTGTCCGGAAGGGAAGGGAAGGTAATGCTGATGTTAGCAGCTAGTGAGAGGCTAGTGGTTTCTAAACTTGAGAACCTTTTGTTTGCTCGTCACTTTCCGAAACTAATTGGAAATCTTGTACGCATTTATTTATGAACTCAATTTAGTTTCTCCTTACCTTTGCTCACTCTAGTAGTGTGTGTGTGTCTAGTCTAGTGGTGAATGAGTTTAGTCGGTAGTATTATGACACACAAGCTTACACACAGAGAGAGAAGCAGGCACTAAAGAGATAAGATAATTAAAAGATGCTCTTGACTCTACTCCCCACTCTCATGCTGATCAGAGAACAAAGACTAGTAAAGTCAAGTTAACAGAGCCAATTTGATAGGAGTACACAAGTCAGGGATATAGGAGGAAGGGGGTGCCGAGTCAGAGTCAGGAGGATTATATTGTGTGTGTGTGTGTGTGTTGACTAGAAAAATGTGTACGCTCTGCGTGTTGAATTAGCATGAAATCGCTTTCTTCTACTGAATGAGTTTCGATTAGGTCACTAGTTAATCCAATTAAAAGGTTCAAAAGGAAGTTATTACAAGGTTGAATGTTCGGTTCCTTTTTCCCATGGATAGAGTGGTGGAAGAAGGAAGAAGTAGTAGTGCTGATGATATGCGTGTATCATCTCAGATAGATTGGTTTTGTAGCCTGTACATACTCACATGTCATATGAATACATATCGAAAAAAGAGCTGCGAAAGAGTTGTATGCTGTAGTAATGTTCAAGCTGTTGTACGTAATAAATTTTCTCTCCTCTATTTCTCTCTTATTGGCAAAAGTTGGGGTTTGCGGTTGGATTAGAGGGTTTGTTTAATGGCGTGAGATGAAATGTCTTTGAATGATTCGTAGAGTGTGGGAGTATGAGTGTTGTTTTTGCGTGGTGTGTGTATGTGTGTGTGGAGAGAGACGGAGAAAGTGGCGTTCAATATGAAATATAAATGATGTATTGGAGAAATTTGTGAGTACGGAACATCCATCATATCCATCAGTCTTACGTGTGTGTTTGTTCTTTGAAATGGGTAACTAGTTATACAAGCTAGACACTTGGTTCTTCCTAGTGTGGGATGTATGGTTGGGCGTGTGTAGATTGTACGTGTCTGCGAAGATGGTGAAAGAGCTGGAAACGGAGCTAAGCTGAGGAGCAAATGAACATCACTTTCCTTTTCACGGTAGTCTTGTTTACTTGCGTCTGAAGAGTCGTAGACACATTTTGGACGGTAATATACCTGAAAAGCTTCTTTCTCCTGACACAAAGTATAGTAGACAGAGTGAAGAAAAAGCCTTTTTACACCGGCAACACCCATGCTTCCGAAACAAAAAAATCGAATAAATAAAAGTAAATGCAACTTTTAACAATGGATGTGTACTTTACACCGTTCTATTCTCCTTCCACTCTCACACACACAAACAGAAATGGAAACATTCATTCTGTAGGCAAGTCAACCACAGATGGGAACAGCGAGAGAGAAAAAAATAACAACAACAAAGTGCTCACCCGCAAAAAAAAAGTTTTGTGCTGAAATAGAAATAGATATGGGTATAGAAGGAGGGAAAGAATATACATTACGCCTTTCATGCATATATGGATGGATGGAGATTAATCCCAAAAAGATTCAACTCCATTCCTGCCCACTGTCGGTATGAAGACGTAGTTTGGTGGGCAAAACAAGTGTAGATGATAAGTCAGTGGTATCGTGGACTTGCGTCTTTTTGAATTAATCCTTGGATATGTTTGTGTTGACTGTTGTGTGTGTGCGTGTGTCAGGGGAGGGAAGAGAAGGAAGGGGAAATATGTAGTATCAATATCATTATACAGTATTTATTTAGGAGTCAGGACTATCTCTTGACTTGACACCATCCTCTCTTTATTTATTGTGCAATTGAGTCGCTGGAATTGGCTATTATGCCAAATCCAGAAAATTCAACATTGTCCCCCAAAGTAATATAACTCTTTTGTCAATTTAAGAGACTCTTGATGGGAAGAACTTGGTGTGCGTGTGTGTATGTATGTGTGGAAGTTAGACCTCACTTCATTGTACTGGTAGTATATTATATTATTTCCACCAACTAAGCAGTTTGATATCAACGAAATGGTTTAATGGCTGTCAACTGTTTGCTTTTTCTTTCTTTCTCTCATACACACTCACACACTCCATGAGCAAAATGAGTTCTTTCTCCATTTACTAGTGTGTCTGAAAATCAAGCTGATTTGACAGACTAATGATGATTTCACAAGTTCAAGTGATTGTGGTTCGTGTGTGTGTGAAATGTAAATATGTAAATTGAGCTAAATTGGGAAATAGAGGAAAGGCTAGGGGAGATGTATGTAAGAGAGGATGTAAAATTTCACGGAGATTTTTGCTCAATTTTGTGCATCACATGAGCCTTGAGCGGTGATGAAGTTACATAGTAATTTATGGGAGTAGACGACAATCTACACAAACATACACACAAGTTTTCTTTGTATGAGAACGTAAGATACTCCTTTGCTGTGGTTAGTCACGGTCACAGAAGAGTTGTGAGATTTATTATCCGATTTGGACAATCAAAAGTTGGTTACAATGATGATGCATTGTGTTTGTATGTGTGTGGTAGACTGGCTAGTTCGCCAAGCTTTGTGTTAGTGCGTGTGTGTGTGTGTGGTAGACACTGTCTAAACTACTTAACTTGTAGGAATGAACAGAAATGAAATGTGTGTAATCTTGACTTGGAAGATAATTGTGTATTATACTGGAAAATAAATGGAATAAAGCAATCTTTGATCCTATCCTACTATACTGTCCCTAATTGACCTCTTGACCTTTACTTATGACTCTTAATATGAACATACAACAGGGACGGAGAGGACTAGGGAGTATATTCATTTGGGCAAGTGGGAATGGAGGACGTCATGTCGACTCTTGCAACTGTGATGGTTACACAAACTCAATTTTCACACTGTCCATTTCATCCGCAACTCAGGGTGGATATAAACCATGGTATGATGATTTATTTATTTTTGACCATAGATTCTTTTCCTTGAATGGGCATTTTTTGTGCGACGCGTGTAATGATGTCTTTTTTTGCAATAATGTATTAATGATCATTAGGTACCTAGAAGAATGTGCTTCCACACTGGCCACAACATACTCGAGTGGAACACCCACTCTGGATAAAAGTGTTGCAACTGTGGACATGGACGGAAGACTTCGACCGGATCACATTTGCACAGTTGAACATACTGGGGTAAGGGAGAGAATGTCATTCAATTATTTATTTTCCTTTTAGACTTTCTCCGGTCTGGTATTTTATTCATTGTAATTGTTTCACAATGTGTGTACTACCACATTTTTCTCATGATGAAAATGGTGGCCCCATAATAATTAATGTCACGACATGAATTTTGAATGATTAAAAAGCATCTGAATATTCATGACTACTTTTTTTTATCTTTTTGTGTGTAACTTTCTCCATTTTTTTATCTCCCTACAGACTAGTGCTAGTGCTCCTTTGGCTGCTGGAATAGCAGCCCTGGCACTTGAAGCCAATCGTAACCTCAGCTGGAGAGATTTACAGCATTTAGTGGTCAGCAAATCATTTTTAACATTTGTGACATGGAAGAGAGAAGCTTACATTACATTTATCTTAATCATTCTCTCTTTTTTCTATATATAAAAAAGGTCATGACAAGTAGGTCAGCGCCGCTGGAGAAAGAAGAAGGGTGGTTTGTGAATGGGGTATCTCGAAAATGTAAGTTTTCCTTGTCTCCTTACACTTTTTTACTATATATTTACTTTCTTGAGGGTATGACTTGGCGGCTGGCGGTAGTGGGAGTAGACAGACAGACTGTTCAAAAGTTTTCTCTTTCATTGTTGAATATGAGTCATGTGTGTGTGTGTGTTGATGTAAGTTTTGAGCTTTCATCATTCTTCTTTTTTTTTTTTCTTTTTCTCTTGATCCACATATATATCTTATGTAATGTTTGTATATAGCAGTTCTGTGTCGGATTACAATACACAAAACTCTATACTATTAAATCGTTTTTTTTCTGTCTTTTTAATATATTTGAGATGAAAGAAAGGAGTTTCCTACGACAAAAATTTTGACCATTTCATGGTCATATATGAAAATATCTGCATTGGCTATTGATTTTCTGGCAAGTTTTTTTTTTGAAAGAAAGTTTCAAGTTTGAAGTGAAAGGGAGAGAGAGTAAGGAAGAGTGAGATGGAGAGGGGAGAGAACATATATATTACTACTGAATCTCAGTTTCTCCTTCCTCCTTTACTCTTGTTTGACGCTGTAAATGCGCATTTGTGAAACATTTCGGCTTCCGAGAGGAAAGCACATTGGGACATGTGATAGAAAATGTGATATCTGTACATGTAGATATTCTAGATATATACATACATACGTCTGTCAAGTTTTCACTCTACCGTATTAAATAAATGTATGTGTAGAACTGTAGAGAAGAGGAAGGGAGGAAGGCGTCACTTTGAAACGACAACGAGTTACACGAGTCCTATAGTATATGGAATTATTTGAACTCTGTTCCATGTGATTAGACTTGCTATCAGTTGGAGAGAGAGAGAGAAAAAAAGAAGAAAATTGCGTATTTTTCTTTCTTTACCAGATCGATACAGTTAGTTTGGCTAGTTATCGAAGGAAAGGAAAAAGAAAAACTTGTGCATGAATGGATTATATGTCTTAGTTAGCTACAGAGATACAGTAGAACCTTGTTAGGATTTTCTAACTAGAGAGACTTTTATTGTTCGCAACAGTCTAAACTAGTGTACGTTGTTTAATTGAGCTGAATGAATAAAATTTCCTGTGACGAGGCATGAGTGTGTAATAACGAGAGGTGGTGGATGAGGAAGAAGGAAAAGGGAAGGAGGATATATATTTGTCAAGGATAATGGAGACAATGTTTGTTTGAAATATGAAATGGGATGGGACTTGTTGTTTCTTCTGGAGAATTTGTCTCTCTCTGTGTGCGTGTCTCTCCTTGTCCGTTGTTAGTTTCTATAGGTTGATCGCATCTGTCTTGTTGACTACACGCTTGGTGATTGTAATTTTGTGTTTGTTTGCTGTGCAGTTAGTCACAAGTTTGGCTATGGTCTGATGGATGCTGGAGCCATGGTGGACCTGGCTGTAAACTGGGCTGGAGTTCCTCCTCAGCACATATGTATGTGTAAATTCAACTTGATATACCTTTTATACATTGTATATGTATGATAGAATGTGTATGTACTTGACAGCTGAAAATATACCTATGTATAAGATAAGGACAACTGGTAAAGGTGTTATATATGTGTGTAAATGTAGGTAAATCACGTGAAATTCGGGAAGATAGGGAAATCCCGGGAGCTCATTTGGGAAAAGTGAAGGTAAGCCTATATCCCTTTTAACTAAAGTAAAGTATAAAGTACATATAGTTAAGTGTATTCTAAATTTGTGTTTTTTTCTGTACTTTCACAATCTCTGAAGGTTTTTATGGATGTTGATGGCTGTGCCGGCACCAATTCCGAAATACGCTTTTTAGAACATGTCCAATGTAAGATCTCACTAAGGTTTTTTCCCCGTGGTAATCTTCGTATCCTACTTACGTCCCCGATGGGTACGACGTCTGTCCTTTTATTTGAGAGGCCACGGGACGTGTCCAGTTCCAACTTTGATGACTGGCCTTTTTTGTCCGTACACTTTTGGGGAGAGATTTCAGGAGGGTGAGTAATAAATACAGATAAAAAAGGACGCGAGTATTGGGATTTCTTCTATTCAATGAACTACTCTTTATAATTTATAGGAGATGGACACTAGAGATTATCAATTCTGGTAGTCGCCGAATTAATCAGCCAGGTACTAAAAAATTCATTTTTATTGTATTTTCTTTTGAATCTTGTTACTCTTAATGCTTATTACTACCGGTGCAGAACCAATTTAGAAAGTTCTCTTTGACATTTTCAATGGAAAAGAGATTTCTTTGTTAGAACTTGAAAGTGGAGAAAGTCATGTGGAGAAAGTAGCCAGTTTTTTTGACAATGTACAAAGAAATAATTTTTTAATATACTAATTTTATTCAAAATAAGAATGCAAATTCCTTATGGTTAGTTTGATATGAAAATTTGTTTGAATTTTTTTACGAAGTAGGGAAAAGTGGAAAAAATGATTCCAGAATGTCCAATAACATGAGAGAAAGTTTTGTAGTACAATACAATGACAATGGGGATATTATGAATGGATTATGTGAGCGGCAAATGCCACTAGGGACATGCCTTAGGACTCTACGAGAGACTATGTTCCTCTTGCCTCCCTGATAGATTGTGTGTACTACTGAAACGGATGGGTTTTTTGATTTGTATTGATTTTAAATGTGTACATAGGAATTCTCAAAAAGTGGCAATTGATCTTGTATGGTACGGATGTGAATCCAGTCCGGATTCGGTCTCGCTCTTTGAATGCTCCACAATCCAGTTTTGCAACTCCCGTGGCTTCGGTGCAATCTCAGTACAGACAAGCTCCCTTGCAAGCGGGCCAACAGCAAAGTCCTTTGATACCACGCTTTATTCCTCAGGTACATTTTGAGCATACATTGATCTTTGTTCTTCCTCATTCCTATGCGTAACATAAAATAAACTTTTGCACACAGCTACTTTAATATGCTACTTTTCATTAGGAATATTTATTCCCGGGTGCATCAGAGAGTATGCCTCAAAACGTAGCAAAACCACACATGGTACGTTCCCAATGTAAAAATGAGTACTGGATTCCTGATCTCTCAATCTGTGTAAATGATTGTCCGGAGGGATTCGTGAAAGGTATATAAAAATATTTTCCTATTGGTTTTCCATAACACATTTTTTCCCTTTCCACAATGAATGCCATACATTTGTGTTGGTGGTTGGTTATGATAGAAAAACATTCTTTACATTTATCGAACCATGTTCTGTAGATGAATTTGGTAGTGTTCAGGTTCCCCTGTGGAAACATTCCAAATATAAAACTGACAGTGGAATTTTTTCCATATACTTTCTTCTTTGTTATTTTCTTTTTACAAGCAATATTTTCTCTTGTAGATTTAAAAGAAAAAGAGTGCCTTTCCTGCCCTCAACGCTGCAAGGTACTTGTTTTGGAATTTTCTTTCATATTATTGACTATGTCAAAGTTTTAAAAGAAAAAAATGTGTATACATAGTAAGATATTGTACAAATCGATATTTTGTCATATTTCTAAGCTATCGTAGTTTGTCATTAGTCAGTCACTTGAACTGAATTTGTAAAATATGAATTTGTTTTGTATTCACTTTTCCAGTCATGTTATAACGCCACATCTTGTACAGCTTGTGAGCATAATTTAGTTCTTTTTGACACAACGTGTGTGAGTATCTGTCCTATTGGATACTATGAAGCCGACTCATCCTGTGAGTTGTGTCAGTTGTCATCATGTTCGGCCTGTGCAGGCCCACTCGGTAGTGATTGCGTCCGCTGCAAGCAAGGATTATATCTTCATGAAAATAAATGCGTCCCACAATGTCCTGGCGGCTTCCGCCCAACAGATTTTGGTGAATGTACTAGCTGTGGTATGGGTTGTCATTCCTGTGATGCCCGAAAATGTAAGTATTTATCTCTACATTTAATTCCCAGTAGAAACTTTCCACTCACGATAATCAATAGTAGTTTGAAAAGTAGGTGAAATAACACTTCGAGTTGAGATGATTGGATAGATGTAAAATTTTATTGTGAATTACAGGTATTATATGTCGTCAGGGGTATCAGCTGAGTGAAGACGAGACTGCCTGTGTTGAACTTAATCCGGTATGATTTGGTTGGTTTCCTTTTATGTTTAGACTGGATGGCGTGAAATTGGACATTTTACAGACATTTGTATCCCTCTCGTGCCCTTTACATGTTGTGTTTTTTTCTCTTCCTTCTCCTCCTATCCATCTCTCTGACTCTCTCCTTCATACATCGTTCTATTTGATAGGGTATGAAAGTGACACTATATTTGCCTTCAATTTGTTCATTCGTTCAAAACTTTATTTCTTACTTGACTGCCCTTGAATATATGAATGTTGCGTGTGTGTGTGTGGACATGTGTACGTGTTATGTGTGTGAAGTTGTGCAAACTGTCTTCATTTATAGGAAGTCAGTAGGTGTTAGATTCAATATTGACTTTACAACTGAGTGTGAAGTGAACTGACGTAATTTTTTCCTGTGTGTATAGCCCTGCCCGGTTAATATGTTCCTGGACACTGAGGCCAATGAGTGTGCCGGGTGAGTGGATTGGTCGTATTCTTATATATTAATTGTAAATGTATGTAGGTTTCAATATAACGAAAAAATAATATTTTGGCCCTTTTTTAGATGTGGTAGTCAAGAATGTTTGCACTGTACAGGAGCCCCTGACCAGTGTACTTTATGCCAAGATGGATATTTTCTTTACCAAGGTTAGTCCAAGTAGAGATCAGAATATTTTTCTAATTTGAATTGTATTTGTCAAACTTGGTGAATGCTGGTTTGATGTTTTCAATTTATGCTATCTTTATATATAATTTTTATATTTTTTATACCATTGGTCAAAAAATTGCGATTGTGATTTGACGAATGATGTTCATTTTGAGTGACAATTTAATTTAATCCTTTTCATCAATATTTTCTTTAGGACAATGTCACCCACATTGTTTTGACGGACTCTTCACGTCCTACAATAACAAAGAGTGTTTCAATTGTCCCAAATTGTGTACGTACAATAATTTTGTCATTTTAGAACATAATACTATACGTAATGTGAGACTATTATGCAATCGTCTTTAAGTTGGGCACCTCTGTGCATACGCATACCTATATGCTGCGCTCATTTGTGGTTTCATATGAATTTTCGTTTTCATGAGGAACGGAGATTTCGGATTTGTCTGTCCGGTTTCACTCTTTAAAGTAAATTCTCGTGTGTCAAATCGATTAAATACACACACAAATACTAGTTTTTGGTCACCATAGTTAGTTGTGATGGGGGTAAAAAGAAGATTTTTGAGTTGGCTCCAGAAAAAGACAGAATTGAGAGAATCTCTGTTTTTCCCCAAGTTCTGAGTTCAAACTTTTCATCTCAAGATTTACCTCTTGTGCCTGATGAAAATCATAACGGTAAATTAAAAAGTTTTTTAGGTCAATTAAATTGTACATAATATATTATATTACTGTACAATTAAATATAATTTGTGAATTTATCTTCATAGTCGCAGCTAGTCATGTTTCTTCTGGATTTTTCGACGAGTCAATTGATGAAAGTATAAATTCATCTTTTTTTGCTCTGGCTGGATCGGATGATGAGTCTGATGTTGATTTTCAGGAAGATTCATTGCCAGAAACGTATGATTCCTGGATTGAAAGTATGCAGACAAAAATGGATGACGGAGTAAGTACAATATAATGACTGTCATGTATTTTTTAACTTTGATATTGTCGTATTGAATATTTTACAACATATGTAATTTATTTTTTGAATATTTTTATTTAAATAGGAATCTCTTGTCAAGTTGGGTCCTAAATAAATTCGAAAAGGAGTAAAAATGTTTCGTTCAGAACTTCAATGGATAGCTGGTGATTTGCAAATTTCTGAGGATAATCTTTCAACTTTTTTAGAGTTGTTGGAGACATTTGGTGATAAAATTGAAGAGGACAAAGGAAAGGCTGGACCTAGCTCTTCTAAGAGAGCATTTGAGGATGATCCTCTTGGGCTGTCATACCACAAGAGGTTGAAGATTAAGGAAGATTCAAAGGTAATAATTATTTATTTTTATGTTACATCTACATTATACATATTATATAAAATATGCATTTGATAATAATGTGTGTGTGAATCTTTTATGTGTACAGGGAAATGCTGCTATTTTTGAAGCGAAGCTTTTTATTGACAAGAATTGGATTCAATATGACACTGGCAAAGAGGTTTCATTGTTTGGCTCCAAATTGTCCGTACCACAACGGAAAATTTCAATTCCGTGATATGACAGCGCACCTACTGCAACACCATTTCAAAGCAACATTTGTGTGTTCCCAACCACCCATTGGGATTAATTGCAAAGAATATTATACCAGAGATAGTTTGAAGAAACATTTGACAAGAGATCATGAACTACGTAGTGGTGATGATGATTTGAAAGATTTAAATGGTAAAAATAATCACTACGGTATACTTTCAAGATATTTGACTGCTCTGCAGAATCACAACCAATCCAAAACTTTTGTTGGGGACCCAAAAAATATGACAAGAAAACCTCGACCTGGAGCTTTCAAGAATGAATCACCGGAATTAGCTCAAATCAGAGAATGGATGAAAGATTTTGATGGACGGGATAGCAAAAAATTCGTAAGTAACTATTTTCATTTCAAATTTTGAGTTCATATATTTTTAGTCAATCATTAATTTTGCTGTTCTGTTTATTAACAACAAGAGTGGCAGAAGAATGAAAGGCCATTGTTTTCTCTACAGATGGGAATTCTTAATATTATTGGATCAGCTAAAGATGCATCTGGTAATAATAAGTTTAAGCGTTAACTGTTTTGCTACAATGTCTGAATACATTCACGTATTTTTTTTTATTTTCATAGAGCTCATCATCTTTCTTCCTTTTGATAACGGGATAATTAATGTTTTGATAAAAACAAAAAATTCCACATCTACTGGAAATGAACAAAGTATGTTCTATACAAGAAGGGAATCTGTATCACGTTCGTTAGGCGAATGCCGATCAAATGCTGAGTCAATTGGATATGTAAGACTTTATAGGAAATACATTCAGTAAATAATGTCATTTTATCCCTAATTTTTTTACGAGCAGTCATTTGTCATTTTTTGTTCATTTTAAGGGTGCTACTCCTTTGCCTCAATTCTCCGTTGCTGCTTCGTTTTGTAAAATAGGAACTGGAACCTTGGGACAGCCTGCGTCAGCTGAGCATGAAGTCAAGAATATCTACAGAGTCATTCTGGATCGAACTGGAGAGACTAATGCTGTGAAAAAATTCACGTTACCAAAGTGATCAACAGTTTATTGAGAATGAAGCCTTGAAAGTTATTGAAGAGTACAAGAGTCTCTTACTCCCAGCCATCGCGAAGTGGAAATTCGCTAATCATTAAATATCATAATACATTTTTTACATTATATGTGTGTCATTTTTGTTTAGCAGTGATTGTTAATATTCAATGGTATAAGTTAGGATACAATGTTAAATAATTTACGTGCAATTAAAAACATTTATTCGACTAATGATTCATAAATATTGTAATAAATTTACCTTTTAAATCGCTATACTTGTTCAACGAAATGATGTGTATTGTATAATTTATTTATTTTTTGTTGTTTTGGTTTCATTTATTTGTTTGAACTTTGATCTTACTAGTATTACAATATTTTAGTCCTACAGAACCTCTACATCATGTTCCATAAAATCATTAGCTATTTACATAGTAAGTTTTTGTAGTCATAAAGTTGATCGTAATTATAATCATTTTGTAGGTACAAAGTGTGAGTCTGCAAATGCGTGTTTGGCTTGTCGAGGAGACGCAATGTTACAGGAAGGAAAGTGCCAACCTCACTGCTCAAATGGGTGCGTAAACATTCGGATTATTTTCTTAGCCGTCGTGCGTACTATTTCCAGGCATTGAATGCCTGTCCGTCTATCTGTATGATAGTGGTGGAGATGGGTTTTAAGATGAACGAGTGATGAATGGTTGAATTAAAATCCCTTCCCCATGATAGTTCGCCTTCTCTTCCTCCCAAAATGCTAACTAATAGTTTATGTGAATTTCCGATTCTCCTTTATGTTTTCGTTATCATCTAGAATTTAGATTCTGTTCCATTTTCCCATTTGAGTTCTTGAATGTTATTTCTAAAAGATGATTTATTTATTTATTCAATGCTGAGTCCTACAGAGAAAATACACACGTTTATATTAGCACGTAACGTAACATTAGGTAGTTTTTGGACACAATTTGTAATGACGATGTGGTGGTGAGATTTCATTCAAAATTATTGACATACGCTGTTTGTACCTTTCTCTCTAGGTTTTTTAATGAATTAGGCACATGTTCACGATGTTCACCAGAATGTCAAACATGTATCGGAGCTTCTGCAGCAGACTGTGTGACTTGTAATTCTGGGTACATCTTGACTAAAGGAGGAAGTTGTGTTCAAACGAATGCCTTGACTCAAGACTATCATAACAGTAGCAACAGCAATACCAACAATGGTGGTCGAATAAAAAATTGTCCACATGGCTTCTGGCTTAATCAGGTTAATGGTTGCCAGCCATGTCACTCAACTTGTGCCAGATGTAACGGTAAGTGTATATACGGTATATTTATTTTTATCCTTGAATCTTTGTATTGCATAATGTTATTGAATTAATTTGAATTTCTATCATGACCTCTTTCTTATTTATGCATGACTAATAGGGTAATACTGGCTATTATTTTGTAAAGTATATCAATTTCTTTGTGTGTGTAGGCGGAAGACCGTACAACTGTCGTAGTTGTGTTCCTCCATTGCGCCTAGACAGGGGAAGTAGTAGATGTATAGTCTGTTGTGCAAATGCAGAAGACTCTGACTGTTGTCACTGTGATGCTAAACGACAGAGCATAGCCACTCCACTTACAGCCGACTACAACGGTGAGGGACTTGAATACAAATTACTCTCTACTGTTAAATTCAATTTCACTAATAGTATTCACGTAGGATTTTGAGAAGACGGGAGATGAAGAGAAAGATTGTACAAGACTATCTGATTTGTGTAAATTTACATATTGTTAAAGGAAGAACTTTCTTTCTCTTTCTCTTCCGTTTTAGTACAAAGAGTTAGTCGTCAAGTGAAATAAATAAATATATGGAAAATGAGGAGGTGGTGGGAGTTGTTGGGGTGTAGGGTGGTGATGTCGGGGAATGGCAATAAAGTAAATTCACTTTACTGTGGTGATCTGTTACAGTTACATAGCAAGTTTAATCGAAACATGTTTTTTTCCTCTCTCTCTTGTGCACAGGGGAGTGTCATTCCGTATCACGTCGTGTTTCCGAGTCAGAAGAGGTAAAGAAAATTTTGATCATTACTTATAAGAAACTCAAGATATTTTTATACACTTTAAAAATTACATGTTGTACATAATAAGTGAGTGGGATAAATCTAGTTGAATTAATTCAACTCTTCCTCATAATCTTTTTGCTATTATTCCAGCGTCAATTGAGTTCGGGGAAATGGAAAGACTCCATGGTACTAAGTTTCTTCTGGTTGTCCGTCTTCTTTATGGTTGCAGTTCTTTTTATAACATTACAAAGAAGAAGAAGACGTCACCATCATCAACTTGTATCCAGTTCCAGTGCAGATTTTGAAGCATTTGAAAATATTAAAGCACCAAGTCATTATAAGAATAGAAACACCTCCAAATATATACCAGTGAGTTTAGGTGAGGATCTTCAACCCTGTGATGTAAATGACAGATACACTGCTTATAAACAAGATAATAGTGACAAACAGTTTTCTCAACGTGGTCGGGGAATTAATGAGGAGTACGAAGATGATTATGACATTGATTATGACTTCGATGAGGATGAGGAACATTCAGAGAGTGCAGAAGGAGTCCCACTTGTTTTAAAGACTTGAAGAAAAACTTTTTCATTAGATTGGATAACGCTTATAAAATTTAAAACATTTTTTGTCTGTTTCGAACAAAAAGAACTATGAGTGTACGTGTGTGTGAGTGTGTGAGGCTCACATTGTGAGTGTGAGAGTGTGTGTATGTGTGTGTTTTTTTTCTTCGTGAAACGTCGAACAGCAAGAGAACAAAGTTAATTGAGTACCGCAACGCTACACGGAAGAATTCAAAGATATGAAAAGAGATATATATTATTATTATACAAGTATTAGACGGAAGAAATGATTTCGTCACTACTTTTGTCGACTACGACAACTACTACACTGCGCTCGCTCTACTTACCAAACCAACTAGTACTACTACTTACCAGTCGAACAAAATGAAACGCTTTATTTTCACAGAATCAAATGGAAATGATTGTCGTTTCTAAGATTTTAATACATTGATGATGAGATGATGATGTTAGAGTAATGTATATTATATATAGTTCAAGTTTTTCAATCGTCAGATTTTAAATCAAGACTTCCTAATAATGTAGTGTAGAAAAATTTTCCACATTTGAATCTTCTTGTGGAGAATTTTTTTAAAAAGAAAAACAAATTATTATTGTTGCGAGTGAAGTAATTGAAACGATTTTTTATTATATGTACATGTACTTGAAGCAGTGTGTTTTTTTACCTCGCTGCATAATATTATTCGAGTGCTGAGATGATGTCACTGTAAAAACGCATGTTAAGTTTTTTTTTAAAAAAACTCATACTTACAATAATGAAGTACTCTGTTCGCTTAGTAATTTTTATTACAATAGTTGTTTTACTCTTTTAAAAGAATTTTATGATGATGCTGTTTTTAAGGAAAAAAATATTTTTGTGATTTATGATTTTTGAAACAAGATGATAATGATGATTTTTGATGATTGTGAGGAAAATATGAACAGAAAAAAAACCAGAATGTATTTTTTACACAATTCATAAATGACAGTAAAGTTGAGAGTGTGCATGTGCGAGTCAAAGAAAAAAAGAGAATAATTGAATAAAGTTTTGTTTCGTGAGACTTGTTTTGAATCATCATGATTATTTACAACACTTTTCTTGACATTTATATATTTAATTTCAAAATATTCCAAGACAAAAACATTATGACTACACTGAAAAAATTTAAAGTCAATTGTACTGCATTTGATGTGTCAGGTTGTGGCTTCACTGTAGTTGTTGTTGTGGTTGTAGGCGTTGTGGGTGCTTTCGTGTAACTTCCACTGATCCGATCAATGAGAATAAAACTACCCGGAGTGGACAGGGTCCCATTCACCGTCAACTGCAAATTTCAGAAAGTAAAAGTCATCAGTGAATAACTTTCTCCTCTCGCACAGCCAGCCTAAATCGTGAACACATTTCAACACGGGTGTCCAACATTTGAAAAAATTTCCCTAAATTTTGTCTCAGTTAAACTGAGTCAGTTTTTTCCTTTTTCGTCAAGTTCTCGTCATCATGGAAATGTCACAAGAGACTAGTCTTCGTCTCTTCGAAGAAGGTGCTAATTTTTTGTTCCTAGACGTTCCTCCCGGTACAGAAGTCGGAATTGACATGCAAAGTTGGAATACAGGAGAAAAGTTTAGAGGAATTAAAATGATTCCACCCGGGTTGCATTTCATTTATTTCAGGTATTACTAGTAGACACTTTTATACTCAGTATTTTAAATGTAAGTATAACTGACATCAATATATATTGATGACATGCATTTTTTACTCATTTTTAGTGCTGTGAATAAAGAAGGAAATACAGCTCCCCGGACTGGATTTTTTCACAATTTTGTTAAAAAAGAATTTTTGGTTAAGCGATATGATCCTTTTAAAGAAGATATTTCTGATCAAGGTAAAATTTATCACATATTTATTATCTTGCAAAATAATACCGTATTGTTTTTTTTAAAAACTATTTATTTATGTCTTTTAGAATTTTCTGAAGGGGAAATAGAACAGTTTAGATTAAATTTGAAGGCATTGGACAAACATCTCGGTGCATATCCATATGATCTGTGGCGAAAGTGGGTGTCTCTAACAAATCGCATTTCACGTAAGTCAAAATTTATGTAGACATCATTATAAGGTATTTGCATTTATAGGTTGTGCGTGTTTGTGCACATCATTAATTTTATTGATAATCTCATTTCAGCTGAAATGGTTAGATGTTTGTCTCCGACAAGTGGTAGAATTCTATCCGCTCCTCAACTTGTGTTGGACAAGGACCAATCAATTCCCGTACCTGATCACAAGCTAACAAAATTGGAAGAGATGGAGGCTAAGTTGCCTAAAATGTCTGAAGAACCATCCTGCAAGATTAATTATAGTGTACTTCCAACAAAAAATTTTCCTGAGGGAGCTACACCAGCTGAAATCACACGTCATTCCATGGATTCTACCTTCAAATTTGATATATTATTAACAAATTATAGCAAGTAAGTCAGAAATAATATACTTTTTAAAAATAGTTCGTCGTACACATTTCTTCTTTTTAAAAATGGATTTTGATTGATTGTCTTCTTTTTCTTAAACAAATTCAGACCGAGTGACTTTTTAGCTGAAGTTCAATTTGCCTTCATAAACTTTCTTGTTGGACAAAATTATACGTCATTCGTAAGTTTACTGAAAAGTATTTGTAAGGAATATTTATTTTTTACAAAGTTTTCAACTGTAATATTTAACCCTTGCTTTTTTCCTTTTACAGGAACAATGGAAATCTCTAGTTCAAATTGCTACTCACTCAGAAGCTGCTATATTGAAATATCAAAGTCTTTACTTGGATTTTGTGTCAGATTTATATTTTCAAATTTCTAATGTGGATGCAGACATGTTTGCAGATATAGTTACGAGTAATAATTTCATTTACAATTGTATAAGACGTCTCTACCAAAATATTCTTGACTGCAATAATGTTGAGACAAGGTTACGGTCTAAAGTGGAGAGGTTTTGTGGTTTTTTGGGAGGAAAATTTGGTTGGTTTTTTGAAACAGAAGAAATGGATGAGGAAGATGGACCAGTCGTTGTTGATTTGTAACTATTCTCTTTTTTATATATCAAAATCTTTTTTATACTTGAAAAATTATGACTTGTCAGTGAATCAAGTCCCACTTAATAATTCTTGTTTTTTCTATTAAAACAATTTTTCCTGTGCTTGACATAAATACGGGGTTTTTTATTGTAAAATATTTAAAATAACTCACTCCTCGACTTGTGGCTTTCAAGGGTACTTTTGTTGTAGTAAGCATGTATCCCTTGGATCCTGAGGGTTTGATAGTATATAGTGGATCATCTCCTGTGAAGCTTATCGAAATTTCAGCATCTCCTCCAATACAGTGAATGATTTCAACATCCTGTAGTAGTTGGGCTTGTGAATGGTATGTCAATGAAATAGAGCCATTAAAAGAATCTCGTCCTGGTGGAACAATTGGAAATAACTGAAATTATACAGAGGATCAATTGGTTTCTTTATTTTTCTAAAATGATTATTTTATATCCGTTTCAGATTTGAATTGTTCAAAAATGTTTAAAGAACTTGTCAAATTTACGTACCGCCCAAAGTCCTCTTACTCCACTGAATGCAGAAAAGTTGAAATCCTTTGGAAGTTCATAGCTTTCAACTTTTAATGAATCCCTTGTTGCAAGATATACAAAGTTTCCGTCAATTTTCCAACCAAAGAGTGAATCGGTAATGGTATCTAATATGAAACCATCTTGAAAATTTATAGAAGAGATAACGTCACAGTTAACTAGAAGAAACATAAAAGTGATACTGATTTTTGTTGCCGTCATGTTGAGCTTTTTCAATTAGAATATCACTAAAGTACACCTTGTTGTGTGTTGGATTACTGCAAAGTTTTTTTTGCGTGTGTTTACGAGTCTTTACTTTCTCCTATGCAGTGTGCAATGAAATTGTTAAAGTTGTGTACGTCTTATTAGACAACAGATATTTTATGCCTGGATTCTCTCATGGGTAGGATCTTTGACAGTCCAAGACTCCAAGACTCTTATTCATTTTTTGTCAGTCTTAATCCTCATGGTCGTATTATTATTAGATGCGAGTGCAGTCTCCATGTTGACATAAGGATTAGACTTAATCTTGACACAGACAGGGTTCAATGTTTGGATAGATTCAATTTAGAGACAGCTTGCTAAGATTATAAACTGTGGGTTGTCTTCATGGAATATGTTATTTTAGGTTATCAATACTATCTCATTTTGTTTCTCCATTATTGACCTTCTTAAAGAAGGTCAATAGATAAGGCCTGCATTGCATTGTACGGGTCCAATTCAATTTTAGTTATGGGAATGCCAGCTCAACTGCAATTACTTTGTTTGACTACACACTTGTAAATAGATCCTACTACAACTGTACCGTAAGGTTCTTATACATTATACACTGTATACAATTTAGGTGTAGTTTTTACACAGCTAATGGTGATATAAGATATTTTCTTCTCCTCATAAAAACTTGAGATATGGAAAATTTGAACGATTCGTCATTGACGAGTGAATAATCATAATCCCTTGATCCGGAAATACAGGAAACATAATTTCTTCTTTAACGAGCTCATTTTTTGTCACCAAGTTTTTTATTAGTTTCTTTTTCTAACGAAGTACTTTACTACTTTCGTAAGTAGAAAAGTATGCGCGTCATTTGGAACTAGATTAGTGAAAAAAGATGTTTTTAGATCAGTGATATTTACTATCTCACACATGAATTACGGAGTTTCCAAAAATTACGATATCGATTAATGAATAATTAGTTCATTACTATTTACAAAATCTTGCATTATAAAGTTCTAATTTAGAATGATTGTATTTATCGTAGAACAGTCCACAACGTGTGCATCCCTTTTTGTTTACAACATTATGTATATTTTAATTATTTCACCTGTGGTTTCCCCAACCAGCTGCTAGTTATTGGTAAATTTTACAGTTCACATGGTTCCTTTTGTAATCCATGTGTTCACACATGTTCATTGTTTACCTTCGTCATTCCTCAAAACCAACTACATGTATTTAGTGGCGCGCTCTTACTTACTACAGCACTGTAGTAAATTTTTTCAGTGACATACTACACACCAACATTTTGCATACACATACACAATCGTCATAATATAATACGCATTGATATGTAATTCGTTGAATCAGCATTAATTTAACCTAGATGTAAAATTAAATTGTAATACACCCATAATCCACCTGATTAAAATTAATGTGTACTTTTCGGTACGACATCCTCTCAAATATTGTTCTGTAGAATGAGCCCTCGTCATCAATATCATATGCTGTAGTCGTTCTCATTCAGTTTTTACTCGGAGTGAAAAAAATATGTTTTAAAATTTGAAACCATTAATCGTCGAACATGAAAGAGTTCTTTTGCGGCTCAGTTTATCCGCACCGGCCTCTCTAATTGTACAAGTTTCCTAACCTTAAGTTTGTGTGTGTGTGTCGTGTGTGTATAACAACAATATTTATCTCCTTTTCTGCAAAGTCATTTATCTCAGGTGTGAACTTTGAAAATATGAAAATGTTTAGACTTGGACTCCATTACAGCCGAGTCTACATGGGAGAGAAAAAAATAACAAATTTTCCATTTTGATTGCAACAACAAATTTGAAATGAAAAAATTGAGTGTGTGTGGAGCATCTTTCAACATGTATAAAGAACAAGGCTGAATGCACCAGGACTTAATAAGTACTCCCATCCCAGTTCCCCCCTCCTCTCTCTCACACACATGTTATCTCCATCGGTTTAATTTTGATAAAAGTTTTATCAGGACCATATAAAATGTGATCGACCAATATTTGTTATCCCAGCTTTTATTTTTTCTCCTATTATATGTACATACAATTCTCTCCCTCTCTAAAGTGTCCCAAGGGGTGTCTCCTCTTCACATAAATACACTAGTCATGGTATAGTACGTATTATTAATCTCAATATCAATTCTCTGTGCCCAGATAAAAACTGTTATGAAAATGGAAAATTTGACGATAATGGTGGACAACAAAGTTGTAGCACTGTGAAAGTCCATTAATGTGTAATTTGCAACCCAACATATTAATTTTCATTTTTCGTTCAAGCTGTGAACATTTAGTTGTGTGTAATTCTCATCACCTGTTACTTGTTACTATACCACACACAAAAATTGTGCAGGATGTACAAAATATTACAAGGTTCACAGTCAAGATAGTTCACAGTGACATTAATACTATTACCATTTGTCATACATATGAATATACAGTTGACACACGTGACGAATTTTTCAACTCAAATTAATTTTTAATTTTGTGTATGCTTTTTGTCTCAAAATATATTTGACGTGGACACAGAGTTCTATTATAAAGTGAAATGAAAATGAAACGTCGTAAAGGTGAACCCAATTTGTCAAAACTTATTTTAATTTTCTCTCTCTCAACTTTTCTATGGTGTCACGACCAAGTCGACAGTAGTAAAGGTAATTCAATATTTTACAAGGTTTATTAATGAATTTTCAAATAAAGTTATAATATATTTTTCTGTGCTTTTTTTTTGTAGATGTCAGGTTGAGTTTTGAATATGAGCCAGAGCGTTTATTCTCAACTTCGGACATGGACAACCAAACTTATCGTGTATCCCCTGATATTTTGGATATTTCCGAATTTGATTACAAAATCAGTGTCGTCCTTGAAAGAATGTATATTTCCATAGAAGGACCACAAAGGGAAAATCCTCCTGGAATTAATGTGAGAATCCGATTTTCTTTTTTGACCTTCAAAACGACCACAAGGACAAAAATCCAATTTCATTCGTCTAATTAATTTTTTAACATTACTTTTTTTACTTTCACTGAAATGCTAATGAAAAGTATGAGGAATGTTTTAAATTTAACTTTGTACTTTGGAAAAATTTCAGGTGACTAATGGTGTCACCCATCAGAGTTGGATGAAAAACGTAGGGGACCTCGACTTCAATGATATTAATAGCAAGTACATTCTCGATGGAGAAGCGTTTGTGGAGATCGTCAAAGTTGGTGATTGGTCCGACGGAGATTTCGCTGAATTAGTTGTCACCATTTATTATGGTATGAATTTATTTTAACAATTAAATAATTTAATTACAAAAACATTTTTTTTGTCTTGTCAAAACAAATTATAGAAATGGACGACTGTTCCGGTTGTCTCACCGGTACTTTTTGTTGTGAGGGTGGCCTTAATTGTGGTGGTGAGCCACGACTTGATCTCAGTGAGGAAGAATATAAAATGTTCATCTTTAAGCATTTGACACCACGTGCAGTCACTGGTGAACCAGGTGGACATCAGAACAAAGCCCGGTGTCTAAATATGTCGACAAGGTGTAATTCACATCCAAATTGTGCAATGATTTGCAATGCCGACGAGTCAGACGAAATTTGTGGAAATTTGAATCCAAATGGTGATTGTAAGCTTTATTTCAGCTTCATTATTTTTTCAAACCTTGTGTTCATCAATGACTTCAATGTATTCCATATAATATTTTCAGTTTGGAATATGAGCTTTCTATGGACGGCGTTGCTGGCCATCGTCTTTTTCATAATGGCTCCAACAGTTGTGGTCTTCCTCATTTGCTACCATCGTCAATTGACTGTTGTGAGTCGTCGACAAGGTAGATCTGATGTTGTCACCGTCAGTAGTCCAGCAAACGTAAGCCACACACAAACACACATTTCCCCCTCAGTACTTTACATAAAATCTCTTCATCATTTCCCCCTTTCAATTTTTTTTATCCTTGCCAATACTTTTGATTTGCACAAATTTTGCTCACTCACAACAGTAGTCACGAGCTCTTCCACATATATAGATCACAGTAATTTTGTAGGTGTCATAAATCTTTGCAAGGTTAGTGCACTGAGAAAGAATATATATTCCAAATCTTATTGAACTTTGCATCGGATATTTGAGAAAGGCACATATAATATATTTTGTACTCTTGGCAATTCCCCTCCGATAATGATATATCGACTTATTCCCCCACACATTTCATCCTTTTTTTATTTTTACGCACACACAAAATCCAGTTAAACCCCACTTGAAGAATACAGACATAAGTTTTAAAGTGGGAGAGAATGAGAATATCGTGCAAAATCCTCCGAAAGAAAAAAAACACAAAGATAAATATAATATTGCATCTTCCTTCACTAACCTTAGCTCTATGTGTGTAAGCTCAGGATCATATCATCGTCAGAATCTGAGCGCCGCAGTTAATCGTACATAGTAAAAGTCGAATGCAGGAGGGAAGAAGAGGAAGATTGCATTTTGATTATGATAACGATGAAAGCACACTGCCGTGACATTTATTTGGTCGGTCATGTGATAAATTTTGTTTAGACAAGGACAAGTGAGTGTGTGTGCCTCTGCCTTGTGATGTCAATGATCAAAGTCTTCTTCAGAACAACAGGGGATGCATGACTAGATTCAGATGTAAATACAATACATAGGTAGATGTGTGTGTGTGCATTGAAGCTGTACAGTCTATACACATGAACAATATATAATGAGGACCAAGGAATTTTTCTGGCATTACTTCAAAACTTGATGATTGCCTGAGAGAGAACCGCAAGAGAAAGAAGAGGGAATTTACATGAGGTTGGATGAAGAATTATTGTATTAAATAAAGCTAGAGCAAATACACACATGGATGGTTGCCGAAATTATGATTCAAAATAAATTGCTGGTATTGAGGGTGTGTACAAAACTCAACAGGGGCTTTCGTGATGCCATATCAATTATTTTTGGCTGTGTGTAAGTATAATATGTAAAGTCCATGTGTGTGTGCAAATCATGACCTTTTTCCCTCTACAACAATAGTCACTACAAGTCTGTGCTGTATATGTAGTCATCTGTAGAAATGCCTCATTCCTACACATGTGTAAGGATCGTACGCAATCATAAACATCAAATGAAATACCATGGAATTTCAAGTACACACACACACAAAGTACAAGAATATTGTGTAGGAAACCTGTACAAATATACATGTTCATCTAGCCCACATACACAACAACATTACACGCGAAAACGCAGTTCAATTTCTAAAAATCTTTTAGTGGATTCCAAGTTTTTAAGTCATGGCCCAATACCAAAACCAAAAAACCATGTTCATTTTTCTCTCTCCTGTCAAAACACAGATTGTACAAGGCCCATTTCAAATAAACAAGGATTAGTTTTTATGAAAGAAAATCTTTTATCCTACTCTACTTGTTCCTCCCTGAGACAAACACACCACATTTCCTTTTTTTCCCTCTCTCTCTCTTAAAGCTGTTAGTTATGACCTAAGGTACAATCGTAATTAATGGAACCATAATTACACCCAGTTTTTGAAGGAAATGTATGGATTTATTGAGCTATACTGTACTGTGAAAATTAGAGACAAAAAAGGAATGTTTCTTTATAACCTTTTCTTCTTTGTCGGCTCATTAAAATAATATGCAAGGGTTTTGGTTTTATACATATGCAACTCATATTTTTGAATGTGTTAACTGCTTATATGGTAGTTGACTTCCAGTCTTTTTTTCTTTCCCTTTCTCCTCCTCCTCCTCTGACCATTCCTTCCTCAATGAACAGAATTTTTTTAAATAAATAATTTTTTTAAAATACCTTTTCTTTGCAGGACTTACCTCCACAATATGATGAACTGGAGGAGACTCCACCGCCTTGTTTTTGTTGTGCTGTGGCCGTAGCAGCTGCTAATTCCACCTCACCAATAAATAGTACAAGTGGAGGGGATGGAGAGAATGGAGGACTTAATAATCCAGCCTTTGTTCCAGATGATTCCTCCATGGTCCAGCACAAATCAATACATTGTTCGTGTCGGCCATCAGCGAACATTTCCCCTCCTCCTCCAGTAGCAGGAGATCGTCAGAAGGATGATCAAATCCCAAAAATTAGTGGAGACAATCCGAATAATGTGGTTTCTCAGACGAGGGACTCCGCAATAGTCGTCGCAAATAATTTCGACAGTAACGTATGATTTGTATTGTACCTAAAACATAGTAAGTATCGATATTAAATATTACAGTAATATAGCATTTGTAATGATTGTGATGCCAAAAAAAGTCTATTTTCCGTGATTAAATCAACGACTTTTCTTTTCTTTTCAACCTACCCTTTATACCTCATTACTTTCTGTGAAGCTTAAAGTAATTATGTAGATTACAAAGAAGACGATTAGTTTAAAGAGAGTCTCTTGAAACAATTAATTATTTTCTACCATGTCATGGGAAGTAAGACACAGGAGAGTTCAATAGTAATGGTTTACCACTTTTGACCATGGAGACTCATAAATTGACTCATAAATTAAAATTTTGTGTACTTGCTAATTGATAATAATAATTAGGATTGTCAATTTTCATCTCTGCAGCCCAACATGCGGGCACCATCATCATCCTCGTTCTTGTGTGATAATATTATGGTGATTTGAGATTTACAATTCTCCAACTGGAAATGTTTTCAAGTCGTTTATCACGTGTGTGTGTGTGTTGGCCTTTGTACAAGACGCAAGTGAATTAAAAACTTGTTTTTTGTATTTCTTCATGGTTCTTCTTCAAAATATTGTTTTGTCTTGACACGTCCTTTTCATGTTGTTTACAAGAAGACGAGGAAATTACGAGACTCTCTCTCTGTCTGAACCACAGAGTCTGAGAATAAATGGAAATGGATGGATTTTTGGATTTTTACTGGCCTTGTAGTACACACAAGTCTGAGAGTAATCTAATGAAATGTAAATAGTTGATGGGGAGGATGCCTTTTAAAAAATTTATTTATTTTCATGGTATCCTTCTTCCTATTAATAAGTCATCTACGTTATCTTTTACGATGGAGTTTCTTCAATTTCTCTAAAATTCTATAAAATATACACACATCCCCTCCATTACATATCCAGAACTGGTCCGACGTGAGACAAGGATTTTTAGTTTTTTATTCTTACTACACAGTATTTTTGTAGGATGGGTGCATCCTCATAAAGTATTTCCATTTTTCTAACATTTCCCTTCATAAGTGGAATGACACTGATTGATGACACTAACACACATTATGTCCATTTTGTACGGGGAATTTTAATTAAATGAAAAAAGAACACTGAAGAGGGGAAAGGGTAAGGTCACTAAAAAATATTTTATCTCATTTTAGTCATTTTTATCCCTATACATTTGCCTTTGCGTCGTGTCTAATCTTTTTCTTTCTTTCCCTTTTTCTGTACAAATGACGTCAATTTTATTTTGACTCAATGTTTACTGTCTTGTGAACTTAGTGACCATTTTTTAGAAATTCCATGATAATCCTTCTTTAAGGAATTTGAAGTGGTGTGATGATTTTTGAAAAAAAATAAGATAATTTTATCAGCAACTTTTAATTTTTAAGTCTGCATGATGATTGTACATACATATAGATCACACAATAACGTCACTGCATCGTGTCGTGAACTCCATTTTTCTACAAGAGTCGTCTCAAGTTGGTTATGATGTCCAATTATTATCTAATTGACCAATGGCCTCTTAAAATAATTTTGAACAAATTATTTCACACACACACACAGTTATCCTCAATTAACTAAATATTAATACTAAAATCCCCATTTCTTTTGACTCCGTATCTTTTACTAGAAAGATTATGTCCAAATATTTTTACGACATTTTTAATTTAGTTGTATTTAAACGACAGTAAATAAATTTTTTAAAAAAATAATTTGATAGTTAAACCTTTCCCACTCCACCCTCTGTCTCTCTGTTGACTTTTGTATTACTCAATCTAAATGATAATGATATTGATTCACATCAAGGTTGGGATGATGTCGTGTGAAGGTGCCGGCATAAATTTATTGCCATGTAAAAGTAAAAATAAGAAATGCTCAAATGATGAAAAGAATTTTACACACAACTTCTTTTTTGTATCCACAAAAATTCGTTTCCATTTTGTAAATAACATAAATGACGTCACATTGACTAATTTCTCTAAAATTGATCATCCTATAGTAATAGCCTGGGAGTGGATGAATAATTGTGGTTGCAATTCCACGAAAAAATTGACCAATTTTCTTTCTCATTTAAAAAAAGTAATTTTGTGGTCGGGTAATTGTGGTGGAGATTGAGTGAGGCGTTAACTTGACAGAGAGATTTTTAATTTGACTGAACATAACTTGCAATATCATGAAAATGGAAGATTCTTGTAATATTCCGGAAAATTATTAACTTTCCTACACTTCGTTCCACAAACACCCCTCCCTCCTTCTCGCATTTGTTTATGAATATTATAAAGGGAAATGGCAGTGTTTGGAAAATTCAAAGTGTGTGTATACGTGTGTGTGTGTGGATTTCACTTTCATTCATCAACGTCTCTCTCGGAGAAAAATAAACATGCTGTAGATTTTCGGCAAGGAGGTAAAGTACCACAGGCAAGATCCATATTACAGAGGTGCAGTTCATATTCGTGGCCCATCCTGAATCATATAAATCATAAATAACATGCATACACATTATGTTTCACCATCCATCCTCATATATCATACACTTGTAGTCACGTGACTTACACTGAATTCCACACTTTTTAATATTTATAAATAAAAAAGAGAACGGTTCCTTCCCTTCTCTGTCCCTTAGTACTTATTCAACTTTCTTGTGTCGTGTTCCACACAGCACATTTTTGACTGTTGTGACAATAGGACAAAAAACTAGTAAAATTACATACAGTTAAATTTTTAAAAAACTAATA